>JAULBS010156903.1:0-11815 GCA_032355785.1 Symmetromphalus regularis | reverse complement strand
ATATAAAGCATAAAGCACCCCTTACTGCTAACTGGAAAACAATAACCTCTACATGGTTGCAGTAAGTGTCTCCTGTAGACCGTGTCTTGCAAATTTATGTTATACATGTACTTGATCATTATACCAAAGCACTGATAATGTTTATATCACACATAATTAATATAATGCAACACCTGAATAAACCTTATATGCTTGAATGCATTTCAACAGCTGTCTTGTTTTATAGTAGGTAAATGTCCATGTGTCTAACCAAATAGGTTTAAAATAAAAACAGATGTTACATCAGTACATGTACTCATCTGCTATATTGTACAGTGGAAGATCAAAGTTGAAGTTTAGGGAGTTTAAAACAAACACACACCCTTTAGCCACTAATTTTTTGTCTCTATTACAGTTTGGTTATAACTAACTTTAGACACCCCCTCCAATATTAGAAATCTTTCAAATATCTTTGAATACGCTTCTTTCCAAAATGTTGGTATCCATCTCTGAAATCAAACAAATTTGTCATTCCATTCCCGATTAAACAATTTTACAAAACATAAACAAAAAAAGGTCTTCTATCATACTTTGTGATCATAATTTTTTTTATCCATTCACACTAAATCAATGGTAAAACTTTTATAAAAATTTATTTTTACTGAACCAGGACTTCGTATGTTTTGGAATCAATTTATATCTAATCATTTTAATTTTTTTGTGACTCCTTCCCTGTTTTGATTCTAACAGTTTAATAATCTGCAGATACAAAGCAATGCCAATGGTGTGAGGTGTTAAAAACAGTGCACACCAATTCCTTTTTGACAGACGTTTTATATCCCATTTGACATTTACACCTGTCTTTTTAAATTTTTCCATCTGCTCCTCGGTAATGCAATCATATTACATTAAATTACCAGCTGTGAGCACTTGTCCTAGAATCACTTCAGAGACTTCTTCTGGTTTCACGGAAGCTCTGATCAGTGATTCCTTGATACATATGGTGCCAAGTTCATGAGCTGAGAAACTGGAAAAAGCTCCATTGAATGATCCTGTCAAAAATTAAATATTAGCACATATATTATTCTTTGGCCTAAATATATATTTGTAATTTATAATAGAAAATATTTTTAATAATATATGTATAATTCAATAAGTATATGACATATTGTTTACTGTATGTTCTATATTCTCGTTTTCTCTGACACTGTGACCGGCCTTAACATCATTTTAAAAGTACTTCTGGCTTTCTCATTCTAATGAATTTAAAAAATATTGTTATTACACGTATAAAAAGTTGTTTTTTTAAACTAATAATAAAAGGTTTTGTTTTATACATTTAAAAAGATTTAAATATAATACCATCTGAATGAAAATTTTTTTTTTTTTTTATTAAAAAATAATTAATCTGATTCTCTAAATAGTAAGTGCCTACCATCTTTTTAGAATGACAGACACTATTTTTTTTATCAACAGTCTCTATAGCAAAATAACATTAAACTCTATCTGACCAATGTTGCCATGTCACCTCATACTGGCTTGACCAATTAGATGATAGCATTTGTTCAGACCATACCAACCACTTTAAAGCTAAAGGTCTATCAAGTCTGACTGCATCATTTATTATTAAAACATAATTTTAAAAATAAAAATCCAAGTTGTAGTTCAAGCAAAGCAAACTGAAAGTAGATATATTCTAACTGTAGTTAATGTACCACAAGTTCAAGTTTATATAATTATAATTATATCGAAAGCAATCATGGCACTGTAAAAGAAAAATCGTCTGCTAACCCTCTTAATGTCTTTAACATACTAGCCACGAGTAAATTGTTTTAAATTCTTATTACTAAAAAAAACCCATATCTATTAAAGATATAAAAACATTAGGACTGTTGTTATACATACCAACAGGAGTACGGACAGCGGACACGATGACAACTTCACTCATTTTCAACTTTTTGCTAATCTACGGGGAGGAGAGCAGGGAAAAAGAGGCGTGTAAATGAAATGGCTTGATGTTGATTGGTTAATTTGTATTCTTTTATATGTTGGATTTGTATGTGGAGTAGGATTTTGAATTACTAATGCCGTGTAATTATTACTGATAGCAGATGTGACCACAAGGTGATAGACAGGTGTTTTAAAAACATATTTATTATTAATCACAATAAATTAGAAATCGTATTATCAACAACCATATGCATGCTTATATTGTTACTACATAAATAAATTTATAAAACTACACAGAATCTAAAAAAAACAAAAAACACCCAAACAAACCTGTAACAAAAATATAAAAAAATAAAATAAACAAACAATATATATATTTATATATAAACAAATCTTATTTTAAAATAAATAAATAAAAGGAACATGGGTCTTAAAAATTGCCATTCCAAATTATTTAACATACAACAAATAATAGCAAATAACGTAAGATTTCCAAAATGAAAAAAAAATAAAAATAATAACAATAATAATAATAATAAGTTGGAGGTATAAGGAAGGCTATATCAAAAACAATAACAGCATGTTTTATATATTTTATGTTTAACTTTTGCAAAAAAACTTATAGATTCAACATTGTCAGATAACTTTTTGATGAATTCCAATTTTAAATTTTCTTCACCATCTCAATTTTAAACAGTTTTAATTTCAAAATGACCCTCAATCACGAATTTTTTTTTAATATACAAGATAGGCCTACTCTATAGGAAAACCTTTATATAGATAAAATTTACATATCTGTACAGGCTATGCTAAGATTTAATTTATATATTACGCATGTTTGATTTAATATGTATGGCCTATGATTATCATATATAAGACTCTCTCACACATAATATCATAGACAAAAACTGATTTTCTTAAATTTAATCATTTCAATTCAGTTAGAAATAATTTTCAAAACCATTCTTATTGAATTTAATGTGATTTGCTCTTCTTTAATTACTTTTAGCCTACCGGCTTCCGTGGCGATGTGGTTAAGCTATCGGATTCGAGGCTGGTAGGTACTGAAATCAAATCTCAGTCGAGGCATGAGATTTTTAATCTCAGTATCATTGGTCCACAACTGGTTTAACAAAGGCTGTGGCATGTGCTATCCTGTCTGTGGGATAGTGCATATAAAATATCCCTTGCTGTTTATAGAAAAAGCAGCGAGTTTCGTGTCTCCTATTACCACTAACCTCTGTCCTGGATAGACAGCACAGGAACCTGAGTTGTTTGCCAAGGACAGCGTGCTTGAACCTTAATTGGATATAAGCACGAAAATAAATACAACCAACCAACCAACTTTTAATGTGATTAGATAGATCTGTCTAATGATAAGAGATAATGTAATTGAAATAAATCCAAACCTATTAGATTAATTTAGACTGTATTAGGTAGGCTTCACTCAAAATAAAATCTAATACGGTTTATGGTTAATTTTTGCAACATGTTAAATTTATTTTCCTTCATTTATACCATTTGTAAAGTAAAAAGTAAAGTTTGCTTTATTTAACGACACCTCTAGAGCACATTGATTTTTATCTCATCATCGGCTATTGGACGTCAATCATATGGTAATTCTTACATAAGTTTAGAGGAAACCTACTGCAGCCATAGGCTACCTTTCCGATAAGCAACAAGGGGTCTTTTATATGCATTATCCCACAGACGGGACAGCACATACCACGGCCTTTGATGAACCAGTTGTGGACACTAGTTGGAATGGAAAATAGCCCAAACTGTTATACCATATTTTGTGGTCGTATTAGTTAACATTTTGCAGTTTTATAAAACGAATACTAGTACTTAGTCTAATTTGCCTTTTTCTTCCTTATTATTTATTGGCAGCTCAGTCTTGGTTGAACATTTTGCTCTTGTGCTATTGACTTCTTTGGATCTATTTTGCCTTGGATTAATTTTCATATGTTTTTTGATAATCTAGCAATCAATTACTGTGTTCTGAAAATACTGATCAAATGGTAGGGCTAATTAAACTCCTTTGTAAATATCAAAACAGCATTAATCGTAAATCCTATACCGCATATCAACACATTTCTAAAATTTAATTATGTAACGAAAGGGAACTAACTCAATATCATTTCCTTTACTTCAAAACGTAAACAACCGTGGTGTTTCTGTTTCTTTAAAGTTAAACTGAAGACAGGTATGCTAGTTACTTTTGACTTATATACATATTTTTGGTAAACGAATATATATGTAAAAAATCAAGCTTTAGTGTATTTAAAACAGATACTTAACTTTCTTTTGTAACGTCACGTTTAACTTTAAGCTGTCTGCAAAAATTTGTGAAAAGGTTAGAAATAAAAATAAGACAAAATAAAAATTATATAGAGGACAAAAAATTGATAGTAACCTTGGTAAATGCACAATGGTAAAATGTACATTAGGTACCAAATATCCATTAAAAAAAAAGTTTCAATTATCGTAGTGTGACCAGTTTCGGCCGGCATGACAGCAATAACCAATAAAGTGAAGTTTGTTTTAGGCCCTATTTAAGTTAAATTTTAACGACGCCTCAAGAGCACATTGATTTTATCTTATCATTGGCTATTGGACATCAAACATGGTCATTCTGACATATTTCTTTCGAGGAAACCTGCTGTCACCATATAGACTACTCTTTCCGATGAGCAGCAAGGGGTCTTTTATATGCACTTTCCCACAGACAGGACAGCACATACCATGGCCTTTGATGAACTAGTTGTGGACCACTAACTGGAATGGAAAATAGTCCAAAGTGCAAATGTGTCTACTGAGAAGGATTGATCCGATGACCGACCGCTTCACAGGTGGATGTGCTACCTCTTGAGCTACATCCCGCTCCTGAAATGTGGTACAGAACATCTTTATGACACTGACACAGGGTTTCACATGACGCAGGAATCCTGCGTATTTGATGCAATATTTCGCTAAAATATTCTTAAATAAAATATGTTCGAGTCATGGTTGACGCAAAATATTTCCGTCAGTCGACTTTAATTTTTTTTTTTAAATACTAAAAACCCCTATTATTTATAAGAAAAAGCAATGCATATACATGCATATGTATTATAATGATAGAATAGTGGAAAATGGATATAATATATCAGGGGCATTGAAGCTTCAAGTTTTCAAGATTTATTAAATAAATAAAAATATTAAATGTTGACAATATTTATTAAATATTGCCATTTGGATATGAGATATGTTTAAAAATGTAATTTTGGACCCAAACAAGTGATCAAGAAATGTGATCAGTAAGTTTGGAAAAATTTCCAAACATACTGTGTACATTTATCGGATACATGTACATATATTAAAAATATTTATTGAATGATTTTGCCTTGAAACAAGATGTTGTCTTCAAGTTACAAGGTTTTATTGACCACTGACAACTTAACATGGCATCTTGTTGCCATTCCAATCTATGCACGTTTCAGTGTGTGATATAATCAGACAGAACATGATCATGCGTGTGACGTACATGTTACAATGACAGATTTGACCTGACTAAGTGTTTAAACCACTAAAATTATCGTTTTATTTTAAATATTAATTATTTAATTGTTTGGAATTTGTTCATAAATGTGTCCAACATTTAATAAATAAATATTAACATTTAATAAATAATAAATATATTCTAAGATTTTGTAAAGAATTTATTTATTTAGTAAATATTGTAGATATTTAATAAATGTGAGAAATGTTTCTTAAATGTTGAATATATTTAATAAATATTTAAATTAATATATAAATTAAATTTGTGGAAAAGAGGGTCAAAACAACTTAAATAATTTTGTAGAACAACACAATTTGCTAATAAAAATTTAAGCTATATATAAATAGATTCATAAATTTCATTGAATGTTCTGGTTTGGGTTTGATCATTCAAATGTATGCTACTTATTGAAAGATAGTTTATTTATGTTAAATGTATAGTCTTATTAGTGATTACACTGGGAATAAAATAATTTCTATAACAACCTAATGCTGAAATAATAGGCCAGGTTTGACTTAATCATTAACATCTGTATAAATACTATAATGATTTCATATAAGTCTTAAAATATTGTTCGATGCACACTATCAGCTGTAGAGGAACCAGGTTGGGGGGGAAGGGTGTGTGTGTGTCCAGAGGATTCACTCACCTCTTTTGTAATTTTTTTTTTTTTTAAATATATTTTCTGAGTGGAAGGACATGAAAATTAACCATTTTCCCCATCTTCACCCATCACATTTGGACCCCCCTTTCAGAAACCCTGCATCTGCAACCCCTTTCAGAAGTCCTGCATCTGCACCCCCCTCTCAGAAGTCCAGCATCTGCACCTGATCAGCTATGTGCATTTTACCACTCCTTATGAGCATTTTGCCATTCCCTATGGACACTGACTGCTAACTATTAACACTGAGTTATGGATAAAATGCAAATCTGATAGACCATTAGTATTGAGTTATGCAGATATAACAAGCTGAAAATCGGATTTGTGCTGGTACAGGTCAGAATTGTCAATTTAATTATTATAAACTAAAATCCTTTTCCTCTTCTATTAATGTTGTTTGCAATGCTGGTTACATTATATGTATATATTTTTTTATACACAATATTTTATTAAATAAATGAAATGGATTGGCAAACAGGCTCCGCGATATGCTTATTTATATATATAAAATTATAATTTTATATATTAAAACAATAGTTATTGTAAATTATTTAGTCTCGAGATACACCTGTCTTAGGGTCGACAGGATGATGTATATAAAAGACCCTTGCTGTTTATCAGAAAGAGTAGCCTATGGGGCAGCAGAGTTTTTTCTCAAATAAATATGTCAGAATGACCATATTATTGATGTCCAATAGGCAATGATAAAATATAAATCAATATAAATAAAGAGGCATTAAATAAAACAAACTTTACTGGGTGGACAATCTCAAGAAAACTACAAACTTCACTACATTTTTATGTCTTGAAAAAAGAAGATTGTGTTTTGTTGGGTACCCAGTCGTGTTGGTCTTATGGGTAATGAAAAGGCAGACCTAGCTGCCAAGGCTGCTTTGAATTTGCCTCATGTCAATAGGGGTATCCCATCTACTCATAAATGTTTGGTGAACAAATATATTTTGTCTGACTGGAAGGGTAAGTGGAACAGTGTGGAAGAAGGGTAAGTGGAACAGTGTGGAAGAAGGGTAAGTGGAACAGTGTGGAAGAAGGGTAAGTGGAAGAAGGGTAAGTGGAACAGTGTGGAAGCAAACTAGTTTCAATCCATAAAGCCAGTCTTGGGAGATTGGCAATCCTCCTATAGACAGTCAAGAAAGGATGAAGTTGTCTTGAAGTTGTCTTGTGTTGGTCCCATATTTATTATGCTTATTTACACATTCTTATTTTGAAGAAGGTCCCTCTACGTCAGTATGAGCATTGTCAGTGTAGACTGACAGTGTGTCATATTTTAGTGAAGTGTTCTCACCTGCAGCCCGTTAGAGACAATGTACATGTATTTGGAAATGAGGGTGTAATAGAATCATTTTGATTCCATCCACAACTCATAATTAATTTTTTTAAACAGACAAATTTTTACAAAAATTTTATTTTCCTTGTGCCATATTTTCATTTGATTTTTACCTGTCTTATTTATTATATTATAAATCATTTTGATTCCATCCACAAATCATTATTCATTTTTTTAAACAAAGTTTTACAAGAAATTTATTTTCCATGTGCCATATTTTCTATATTTTCTATTATATTGTATATAATTTAATATACTACATCAGCTCATAACACTTATTTTTTAATAAAATATTTATATAAACCATGGCACGGGTGACAGCTGCTTCCTGGAAGGGGGGAGGGGGGGATGGAGATGGAGGGCTTCCTGAAAGTGTCGGCGATGGAGCTGGGGGTAGGGTGCAAAAATCCTAATTTGTTTTTTGAAAACTAAGGTGTTTTGAAATGCCTTTTCTGGGTAAAGCCTTCAAGCTGTAATAAATCCTTATGCACTTTGGTATATTTGCACTAAGACCAAATGGCTAAGTATTGATATATCATAAAGAGAAAATACTGGAAAAGATGATTATTTAGGCATTTTAATTTCAATTTTTCAAAGCGAAAGTTGGGGAGGGAATAATTATTTATCAACCCCCTCACCTTTCCAAAAAGTGTGGGTGTGTGTGTCCCTCCCATTCCTCCCAGAATTTACGTCCATGAACCAGTAGCTGATTTAATATTAGTGGTTGGAAGGGTAGGGGCTCATTAATCGTATAGTAAATTAATCATAACATTTGTGTATCTAGATTACTTTTTTAGATAACGTGGCTGTCGGAAGATTTTTCCTTTATTTCTGCTTTACATCTATTACTATTATCTTTTCTGGGTTGATTTGCCTGTAATGTAGACATACTAGTTTTATTTTCGTGTGGAAACACATTGTACACAAAAAGATTTATCATTTTATTAATTTTAATGTGAAAGCTATTATAATTTCTGAATTGATCTGCCAGTACGTGTAGAGACACACCAATTCTATTTATTGTGAAATTACATTGTATTTACAGCAGATGTTTAATTCTATTAGTTTCTGCTTAAATTCTATTATCATTTGTTAATTGCTTGTCTGTAGGCTGTACTCAACTCTCACTCTAGAGACATGCACACTATACTTTATTTATCACTTGATTTATTTCCCACCCACGCTCACATTGTTTTCATTGTGTTCTCGATCATGTCATCACAGCTGTTCTCGCTGTTTGTTTGCAGGGTGGAGCACTAGAGCACATACTACACACACACACACACACACGCACGTGCACACACACACACATGGGGCGGGGCGGGATTTAGGAACCCTAAATATGTAACTTTTGTAAGTATCTGTTTCTTCTCATTTCCTCTTTTTTTAAGTATCTGTTTTTGCATATTTCCTCTTTTTTATGTATTTATTTATACACTAAATGAAAAATTGTTTCTTACAAAAACAAAGCCTGTTCTACCCCCTAGACACCTCTGTGTGTCTGCTACAACAAAAAAGGGGGAGGTTATATCCCTAAGTCCCCCCTGAGTGTCCAATACTGCAACACACTTTCTCAGAACTATTTTTAAAAAATCTGACTTGATTACATACATGTATAGGTTTTCTTTAAAAAAAAATCTTTCTCGCCACCTTCCATTGAAATCTGAATCGATACACACAAATATGATTGTGGTTAAAATACTTGATTTTATTTTGTGTCATTCTGTTAGTGTCAGTACATATATGAGTGGATTATAGTGTGTCACTTGTTTACGACATGACAGAGACAAATACTTAACTTAATTACAGACTTCAAGCACCAGGGCTTCGTATCAGTGAAAGCCTCAAGTCTAATGTCTATTATTATCTGTGTCAGTCTACCACAAAATCATAGCTAGAAGTCCAGAGGGCTATCGGATTTGTGTATTTTAGTTATAGCTTCAAAATAAATGATAAATGTCAACTTGAATGTAAAAGTGCATTATCTCGTGGTCATTAAAACAAAAATGATGGATTGAATTATTTATGAAATAAGTATAAGAAAACCAAGTATAGCTGGATTTACATTGATGTGATTGAGTGCTCTGGTATATCAATGCAGAGAGCAGATGCAGCTGGGAGGGGTGTAATGGAGTCATTTTCCCCTCCAATAACCTGCACACACTTAAATTTTGCAACAGTATTTACATTTATTATGTTGTAAGTGTCCTTCAGATGACTGATGGCACCCCTATTCAGTTATCACCCCCCCCACCCCCAAAATATTTAAACAACCACGCCGGTCCTGCAATGTAATGAAAAACTGCATTATATCCATATTGCTGTGCTGTGTTGGGAATTGTGCTGAGAAACGCATCAATGGAAATCTGACATATCTCTCTTAAAATAGATGACAGAAAAGCATTAAAATGTGACATGAATATGTCTTTTTTCTTTCTTTTTTAAATTCTCTTTATCATAAATGAAGTGTTCATTCATCCCAAAACCCACAAGCTATATATGTTGCGACAGCTTGTATACTTTACCTTCATTGTATAATAAACTAGGTGAGAAAAATGTTGGAAACAAATACTTTCCCCATAGATGTTCTATAATACTGACGGTCAGCGACATTGTCACAGGTGATGATGCATTTATAGTAATTATAGTAATGTGTGGGAGTAATAGATTGGGATGTAGCTCAAATGGTAGCATGTCCACTTGTGAACCGGTTGGTCATCGGATCGATCCTTCTCAGTGGAACCATTTGCAGTTTAGGCTATTTTCCATTCCAACCAGTGGTCAACAACTGGTTCATCAAAGACCATGGTATGTGCTGTCCTATCTGTGGGATGGTGCATATAAAAGAAACATTGCTGCTTATCGGATAGAGTAACCTATGTGGCAGCAGTTGGTTTCCTCTAAATAAATATGTCAGTATGACCATACGATTGACATCCAATAGCCGATGATCAGATAAAAATCAGTGTGTTCCAGAGGCGTGGTTAAATAAAACAAACTTTACTTGTGTGGGAGTGACACTTTATAAGAAGGTTTAATTATGTACTGATGACGTACTGCTGTAAGTGCGTTAATATTTACGTAGAGATCTTGTTCATGTTTGTTTCTGTCAGCACTAATATTTACAAGACCATCGTACCTAATGAAGTGCTTTAATTATTAATTCAACAATCCTAGTAAATTACATATACACATAAGCGTACGAAAAGGGTGGAGGGGGGAGGGGAGGCGGGTGCAAAGCTGATAACAGTGCCGTCTTCTCGTTCTATTTCATATGAATAGTTTTACATCGTGTTTCTTTCAATGTATATTCTTAGCTTGTAGTCACATGCAGTTTTTAAACATACTGTTCATTAACAAATTTCTTGTCATAGATTGCCATTGCAAAAAAGCGAACATCTGTAATGTCGGACACTGACTCTATCTATGGTAAGAACTGGCTAATATAACTTCATCTAGGCAGGTCAACTGTATGAAAAAATAAGTACATGTATATGTGTACATGGTTAAGTTTGTTTTATTTAACGATGCCTCTAGAGCACATTGATTTTTATCTTATCATCGGCTATTAGATGTCATACATATGGTCATTCCGACATATGTCTTTAGATGAAACATGCAGCCACCACATGGGCTACTCCTTCTGATAATCAGCAAGGCATCTTTTATATGCACCTTCTCACAGATAGGACAGCACATACCACGACCTTTGATAAACCAGTTGTGGTCCATTGGTTGGAACGGAAAATAGCCCAAACTGCAAATGGGTCCACTGAGAAGAATCGATCATGTGTACATGGATAGTAATAGATTCAAAATGGCCACTGTAGACTAAAGGTACATCTCATATGACTTAGAATGGAATGTCCCAGTAACAGTGGTGCCAGACTCCAGAATACATCCTTCAGTGCTAACCTCTCTTCTATAATCAAAGGCAAAACATCTGGCCACAGAAAAACACCACGTAACAGCTTATCTGAGGTTGTAAAATCAGCATATGAAACTGAACAAGAAAGATCAGAATAACTCAGTGTTTAAATCTCTGTAATGTAACCTCACTTAGACAGGTTAACATCATGGGAAGAACGCGGGTATGTCTAACTGAATAGGAATAAATGTTTAAATGCCTGTAATGTAACCTCACTTAGACAGCTTAACATCATGGGAAGAACAAGGCTATGTCTAATTGAATAGGAATAAATGTTTAAATCTCTGTAATGTAACCTCACTTAGACAGCTTAACATCATGGGAAGAACAAGGGTATGTCTAATTGAATAGGAATAAATGTTTAAATCTCTGTAATGTAACCTCACTTAGACAGCTTAACATCATGGGAAG
>JAULBS010156893.1:0-11815 GCA_032355785.1 Symmetromphalus regularis | reverse complement strand
GGGGGGGGGGGGGGGGGGGGGGGGGGGGGGGGGGGGAGGGGGATGGTCCGTCCCCCCACTTTTGGGACACGGGTGTGTTCCGTCCCCCCCCCAACTTTCAGGAACGGATATTCGCCCCTGAACATAATTCTTCTACCTTTTATTCTAGTTGGATTTCAATACATAAAACTAATTCAACAAATATCCCCGAAAAGAAAACGTGTGAACTGTATTAGCATTATGACGACTTAATACTGTTTAAAACATATAAAAGGTGATTCTTTATTTTTAAAATTATTTATTATTTTTGTTTTAAGAAAGGTTTATATATGAAACACTGTTTATTGTTTAAGAACGTATAAAAGATGTGATTTTTTTTAATTACTATTTTTTTTTTTAAAGAATGATTCATTGCGCTAAAATTTGTATTTTAAATCAAACTATTGTGAAACAGACTATATTGGAATCAGACAAGTCATGGTGTGTTATTATCGGAAAATAGACAAGGTTATGATGTTATCATTAGCAGATACACCTCAGAGGGCTTAGTCTGTGACATAATGTTTCAAGCCAATTTTAGCAAAGTTTTCCATCTATAAAAGGTAACGTTTTAACGTTTGTAAAGCCAAAAGGTCATTAATACACTTTCCGATTTTTTTGTTCCAGGTATTTTTCCTGTACTGCATGTAGGGAAGAACTTTTTTCTATACAGTGGCGGATCCATCGTGTTCCAGGGGCCTGGTCCCCGTACATTTTGCAATTTAAATAATATTAAAAAAATAAAAATAATAAAGAATTAACCTTAAAGAATCCGAGGATTCTTATGGGGCCCCCGTAAATGGATTTTCTGGATCCGCTACTGCTATATTTACCATGAGGTCACTTATTTCTTTTCGTCCGTGTATATATCAACAGATAATCTCAAAGCCATGTTGAATATAAATCTATCAAGTCATATTTCAGTTCCATTAGAGACTCGTATATTATATTCGAAATGATTAATTACATTTTATCGACTCAGACACCTTATATAATATTTATTTTTCTCCCCAGTAGTCTAGTGTTTATGCAGGGAATTGAAGAACTTTAAACTCTAATCTTATCACTAAAGAGACTATATTCTTGGATTAAAACTGGCGCCATGCTTTTTGAACACCTTGAACTACTTGTCACAAAGAATGATGCTTATTTTGTTTTCATAAAGTGCAGATGTCTGTTATGACGTCAATGCATTTTTAATTTGAAGTAACTGTTCGAATTCTAGTTTCTGGCGACTTTTATTGGCAGGGAAAACAAAGATTTCAGACTAGCCATATCAGGCAAAAACAAATAAAAATAATAATAATAAAAATAATAATAATAAAAAATAATAATAATAAGTAAATGAAATAATAATAATTTAAAATAAATAATAATAAAAAAAAAAATTTAAAAAAAATAATTAAAAAAAGAAGAAGAATAAAATAAGAAAAAAAATTGATTTTTTTTTAAAGGGGTAAAGATGGTAAAAAGGGGGGGGGGGGGAAAGACGCAGCACGATTATACAAAAACCCACTGTGTGACCCTCAATAACCGATGTCTACTTTTATCCATTAAATGTCGTTAAATAAATAAATAAATAACTAAAGATTATGCAAAAACAGGTTTAAAAGTGATAAAAAGGAGATTGTGACTGATGAGGCTGAATTTTAACCCATTTTAGATATAATCACAACTATAAAATTAATATATGCTATTTTGTTTGTAAAACAATGAAATTGGAATAATATTTATAGTAAAGTATAAGGGAATGACTTTTCCGAGTTTCTTAATCCACGTATACTACAAAATGAGTAAATTAATAGTAATCTATAAATATGCATAGAGCGGAAAACAGTCTAGGGATCAAACTGTAAAGGGACGTAAATTGTCTAACTTACGGAAATAGCCGAAACCCACTGACGACGTAAACAATGCTTTGACGTCGACCTTCACCCCAAGCTCTTAGAACAAGCTGGAATATTACTTGATGCACACATTTCTTAGTTTTCATTGATGTTGACACACCACATGTAAGTAAGAATACTTATTTTAATAGCATTTATTACTTTTAAAAAACAAATATTTATTGCAATATGTGATTTAAATACGGTATAGATTTTTAAAACGAATTTTCAGGACGAACTCGTACAGTCAGATTTCACGCTGTATACAACATATATATATTAATCTTAAATTTTATATATATTTATAATAGTTATCGCTATTGTTTTTATACTTAATATTGTTTTAAATATTTTTATAAAGTAAAGGCAGATGCATGGACGTCAATCGCTTCCTGGAAGTGAGATAAAAGGGGTGGGGGTAGGGGGTGGGGGAGAATAAGAGGCAGGGAACTTCCTGGAAGTGGGTGGGGGACGGAGCCGGGGTAGGTGGAGTGGAGGCATGACCGCCAATTTTAGTTTTTTGGAAATCCAAGATTTTCGAAATGTCTTTTTCATTTAAAACCTTCAGACTATAATAACTATATCTTCTGTAAACTTCGGTATATTTGCTCTAAGACGACATGGCTAAGTGTTACATTGATACCATAAAGAGAACTACTGGTAAAGATTATTATTTAGGCATTTTAATTTCAAATTTTCGAAGGAAAAAGTTGGAGGGTTGGGATATACACAGACTGTGACGATAATCGCTTCCATGAAGTGGGTGTGGTGTGAACGGAGCTGGGGGACGGAGTCGGGGTGGACTAATGTTTATTTGAAAATCCAAGGTTTTTGAAATGCCTTTTTCCGTCTAAAACCTTCCAACTATAATAGACCCCCCTGTGTACTTTGGTATATTTGCGTTAAGACCACATTAATATCATAAAGAGAAATACTGGAAAAGATTATTATTTACGCATTATATTTCAATGTTTCGAAGCATAAAGTGCGGGGGTGGGGCTGGGAAAGTAATTATATAAATATCACCCGTCCAAAAAGTGAGAGACGTGTACCTCCCTCCCCCTCCAGGATTAACGCCAATGGACTCAACAGTGTGCAGAGATATGTTTTGAACAGTTTTTCTAATTCAAATTATAAAATGTAGCTTACAATTATGATATTTACTGCCACACAAAAAAAATTATCTCTCTTAACTACTTCCAACATTAAGGTTTCAAAAATTATCCGATTAAATGGGAAAAAAGTAAGTATAAAGCTAGGAAAGTCGCTAAAAGCGTACTAATGTAGAAAAAAAAATCAAGTCTTTATTGCTAAGCCCGTGTGGGTTTCACGAAACACAAAGAACTCATATATAATCCACGATTATTCTCTTCATTTTTTTCTTCAAAACACATTACAGAATTAAGCGTTTATCTTAGGTCTAACCTTTTTTAAAGTCGGCGGATGCTTGAAATAACTAATATCTTTTAATGTATTTTGAGATATTGACTTTACTGATGTTTAGAAAGGTATATCTGTGGATGTTTACAGAGTATTAATCGGGAGAAAAAAATAACACGCACTTACGTATATGTGTGTGGATGTTTTTTTCCTTTTTAAGAGGATAAACAAATGCAATTCGAACTTCAGCTGATACAAATATTGAAATTAACTGAGATTAATAGATTATACGGTGTAGTGCTATTTTTTCAAATATGTTTAGTTTTTCTAAGTAATTCAGCCAATCCTACTGAATCACAAAAGTTTTATTATTTTTTCATTTGTATATTATATACACATACACGTACAAACACACACACGCACACACACACACTTACTCACGTACACACACCATTTAATGAACTATTTTCCCCAGATCAATATAATAACTCTTGCGTAGCCTCGTCTGGCATTTTCGTAGATTTATTTTATTTTTTCCTCCAAGATACTGATATTTATTATCCACATGGTTCAAGCTCCCAGACGTCTGGGTTTGCCTCGGCGTTTTTCCCTGTCTGGCTACGCCCCAGAATAACACCCGCCATCGACATAATTTATATAATCTATGTCATCATTTTTAATTCTCATTAACTCAAAATCCACCCTGATAAAGATTCAAATACTTTTAATACAGACATCTGGAATAGATCACACCTTTTTAAAACCCTTTATATCATTTCCAAGACGCCATATTATAAACTATATAGGTCGTCAAAGAAATGGGGTCAGATCCAGTGGTCCACAAATTATCAAACCAGAAGTTTCATTTACTCCAATGCTTAAAGGCTAATAAACTTGGTTTTCTGTTCTGTCAACTGCTCATGATGTCGATAAAATATCGACAAAATGTCAAAAAAGTTATCGGAACTACTTTCTATTTCACAATTATGGATTGCAACGAAGATTTCATTTATCGGTTTAAGCTGCGAGTTCAACTTGGTAAAATCTTTCCCATGTGTCATTAACTGTACTGATCAATTAAAATAGAAAGAAAATATTGGGCCGTTTATGAAAAGGTAATTTCATAATTTAAAAGTTATTGTTGTGAATTGATTTTGTTTGAGGAGCGGGATCTAGCTCAAACGGTAGCGAGTCTGCCTGTGAACCGGTCGGTCGTCGGATCGATCCTTTCCAGTGGACCCATTTGCACTTTGAGCTATTTTCCGTTCCAACCAGTGATCCACAACTGGTTTATCAAAGGCCGTGGGACGGTGCACATAAAAGATCCCTTGCTGCTTATCGGAGGAAGTAGCCTATGGGTTTCCTCTAAAGACATACGTCAGAATGACCATATGTATGACGTCCAATAGCCGATGATACGATAAAAATCAATGTGCTCTAGAGGCGTCGTTAAATAAAACAAACTTTACTGTTGATTTTGTTTGAATCTTGCTTTAACGACACCCAGCACAAAAATAAATATCGGCTATTGGGGTTGCTGTGAATCAAAAATAAAGAATGTTACTTTAACTTATTAATCTATTATTTAAATATAATTTCAACAATTTTTTTTATAGCTGACATTTTCAAAATTATGGTGGAAAGGAAGGAAAAAATTGGATCTTTTCACTGTACATAACAATGAGCGACAATTTCCTCCCGGGAATGGTAGGTGACCGAGCCGGAGGGCCTCTTTTTGCGGGGGAGGGGGTGACGTTGCCAGCGCTGGGTGTTTGGGGTTAGGTGGAGCCCTATTTTTTTTAATTTTTTTTCTTAAATCCATTTTTTTTTTAAATACCTTTTCCGGCTTAAACCTTTAATCTATAATAGACTGCCCCCACCCCCACCCCCTCGTGTACGTAGGTATATTTGAGCTAAGACAACATGGCTAAGTGTTACATTGATATCATAAAGGAAAATACTAAAAAAGATAAATATTTAGGCATTTTACTTCAGTTTTTTGAAGCAAGAAGTGGAAGGGTTGGGAGGCGGGGAAAGGGTAATTATATAGGTCGACGGATCCGTAAAATTAATGTGTTATTAGAGGTAGCTAAAGCAACGAAACATTAATTTCCAGAAAACAGACGATTTTTTTTTTATTGACAAATAAAAAATCCTATATGTCTGTAAAGTCTTCATAATCCACGGAAAGCTAAATTCACATTAACACACTTATTCTGCGTAGGAAGAATACAAAAAATCATTATGTATAAGATATTTTTTACCTGTACAAACCTCTTTTCAGTGACCTGGTAGACGGTTTTTTGTTGATAGAACATGAAACCAGTTTTATTAGCATTTAAACACTGGCCTAGATGAAACTTAAGATTTGATTATTACTTTGTAAAAAATAGAATGTGATAGATCACTCGATAACTATCTGAATTCATAATCGACAGTCTTTGATATTCAAGAGCGGAGTTTAGCTCAGGCGGTAGCGTATCCACATGTGAAGCGGTCGGTCGTCGGATCGATCCTTCTCAGTAGACCCATTTGCAGTTTGGACTAGTTTCCGTTTCAACCAGTGGTCCACGACTGGTTCATTAAAGGCCTTTGTATGTGCTGTCCTGTCTGTGGGAAAGTGCATATAAAAGACACCTTGCTGCTTATCAAAAAGAGTAGCTTATATGGCAGGTTTCCTCTAAAGAAATGTATCAGAATGACCATATGTTTGACGTCCAACAGCCGATTATAAGATAAAAATTTATATTCTGTTGAAGCGTCGTTAAATAAAACAAACTTTACTTTGATATTCAAGTTGTGGATCTCTGGTTCGAACACAAAAAGGATTTATTTATTTACTGACCCCCAGCACAAAAGTAATCATCGGCTATAGGGGGTCACACTATGTTAATTCAAATGTTTATACTGAACACAAAAGGAAAACCTAATCGAACCAACAACCCACAGGATTTCAGTCAGAAGTTTTACCACTGAGCTTCAGTAATATTAGGTCGGTAAAAAATCGTTAAAATATTGAACACCCCCTTTCAAAATATCTGTATATGACCCTGCTATAAGGTTTATTATATATGTGTCAAGCTTCGTACTTTAATAAAACGATGCACGATACATTGAACTATTCCCTGGAATATAATTTGTCATTGTATTATGTTACTGCTACATTTGTCTTATTGATATTTTTCCACTAATTGGAAACAGAAACAGGGTTCTATCTAGCATCTGGAAAATGGGAGTCGTCATGACTCACAAGGTTTTATTTTGAGAGTCAAGCATTCAAAAATGGGAGTCAATCACATAATTAACTGAATAACTATCTTGTCTATATTACTTGCATATATTATATCCATCCACTATTATATCATTTTAATACTTATAGTTATACATGTATATCCATTGGTTTTTCCTCTCATAAATAATAGGGTGGTTTTTTTTTGTATATTTAAAAAAATAAAAATCTACTGACGTCAGATATGTTTTGCGTCAACCATGACGCGTATTTTAACAAAATACTGAGTTAAATACGCAGGATTCCTGCGTCACGTGAAACCCTGCGTCGTGTGAAACCCTGCGTCATGTGAAACCCTGCAGAAACGTTAGGAGTCATCCATTCTTTTCATCATTTTCACAAGCGTACAAAACGCACGGTGGGTGGGTGTGGGGGATGGGTGGGGTGAGAGGGGCTTAAAGGGACAGAACGCTTTTCAAAATAATAAAAAATTACGATAATACTATTTCGGAATCATAATTTTTTTCCTTTTCAGTTTGTACGATTTTGTAGTGGGGTGGGGGAGGGGGGAGAGAAAAATTACGTTTTGTAAGCTCGGGAAAAAGATGGGAGAGAGGGTAGAGAAAAAAGAGTACGCGTTGTATGCTCGGGAAAAAAAAAAATTGGATAGCCCCTTTTGTTTCCTAGACAGGAAAATACTCTTGATGTTGATACTTTTAAAAACTCTATTTCCTCATTAATCCACGATGACTTAATTTGAACGGTGACTCTGACCTAATAATGGTTTCTATAATTAGCTCATAAACAGACGCGCCAGAACGCCACATAATTTTAATGCAAAACTCTCGTCTGTATTGGTGGTGTGTGCACACGTACAGTAAATAGTAACGTGTGAAATTTTCTCACGGGACCTGCTGAAGTCAACAGTTTTATGTTCTTTCAAATCACATAATTTGAGATAAAATTGTTGTGCAACAATTCTAACATGCATATATCTACACGACTCCAGTTCTAGGTCGTATCCAATGGGAAAGTGTCCAAGGAGGTCCGACCCCTCCGCTTTGTCAATTTTTGTAAAGAGATCGAAAGATATTTAAAAAATGATTTATGGGTTGTCTGTGTGGTCTCTCTCTCTCTCTCTCTCTCCTCTCTCTCTCTCTCTCTCTCTCTCTCTCTCTCTCTGTGTATGTGTGTTACAAATGTAATTATGATGCGTGGTGAAATGCGCCTAAATGAGCGTTGCAGGGTATTGGATCATTCTAGAAACCTTTGCACTACTTCCATGCAGAGTATGTAGATCATTCTAGAAACCCTTGCACTACTTCCATGCAGAGTATCTGGATCATTCTGGAAACACTTGCACTACCCCCATGCATATCATTACATCTAAAATGCAATAAACCTCAGTGGCCCAGCGGTAGAACGTCGGACTCTCAATATGATCACAGTGGTTCAAAACCCATTGGAGGCTAGCTCACACTTGACTACGTGTCTAATAACCAAATTATTATTTTAAAAAGTAATGAAAAAAACAAAGGTACTTTTTGGCTATTTCCAAAACTCGAGATAGTCCTTTTTCGCCTAGGTTCACGCGAACTAAAGTAATCGACAAAATTAATATCCATGTTCCAAGTAGCGTAAACAGATAATAGTTTTGCAAGTTAAAAATAAAGGGAAATCCAATTCCTCCAAGGTTTGCTCGTGTTAACAGAAGTGTCTGGTGTTACTGGAAGTGATTCTTTATGTACACATCTGATAAAAAAAAGTGATTATTTAACCAACGATTCAAAGACTTTATTAAATTCCGCGGCAATCATCTTTGAGGAATCTGACAGGTTACAAGACGGGACTGGTTTGATTGCAGTGTTCTACAAAGAGGAATGAACTTCATAGCAATGATCACAGAGTAGTGCCAAATGATCAGTCCACGTCATACATATTGCATGACCTTCGTTAGGTTACCAACTGTTTACTCTCTAACACATGGCAGCCATTTCTCTGCCTTTCTCCTTAACGTCATAACTTCAGTTTAAAGTCTAGACTCTGACTCTAATACCGTATTTTGCCATTTTTTTCTGTACTACTTATGGAGATAGGTTCACATTAATCCGATTATCGCTGTACAGTGGTATACGGCACGAAACAATGATAAAATAGTATTATATTTTGTATGAAAAAAGTAAAGTTTGTTATATTTAATGACGCCTCTAGAGCACATTGGTTTTTATCATATCGTCGGCTGTTGGACGTCAATCATATGGTCATTCTGACATATGTATTTAGAGGAGACCCGCTTCCGCCACATGGGCTATCCTTTCCGATAAGCAGCATGGGATCTTTTATATGCACCGTCCCCCAGACAGGATGGCTAGACCTTTGATTAACCAGTTGTGGACCACTGGTTGGAACGGAACAATTCTCACCTCCGAGTTAAACACAAAAAAGTTTGTTTTATTCAACGACGCCTCTAGCGCACATTGATTTTATCTATCATCGGCTATTGGACGTCAATCATACGGTCACTCTGACATATTTATTTAGAGGAAACCCGCTGCTGGCACATAGGCTTTTCTTTCCGATAAGCAGCAAGGGGCCTTTTATGTGCATCGTCCCACAAACAGAACAGCACATACCACGGGCTTTGATGGACCAGTTGTGGACCACTGGTTGGAACGGAATTAAACACAAAAAAGCCTTTCCTTGTCAACAAGTTCTGAAAACTGACAAAGGATTGTAAGTAGATTTATTTGATCATATTTTTAAAAAGCTGAATATACATAGGCATGAAAGTGAGCGTATTACTCCTGAACACCTGGTTGTGAGACCCCCTCGAATTCATTTTTATCAGTTAATTTAAAACCATAGAAGCGATATGCATTAACTGCACAGAATAAAATTGAAATCTTTACACACAAATTACGTTTCTCTCGGTTTTGTCATGACTTCATCTAAAATACTGACCGGTACTATACAGCCTGAAAACACTCCACGTAATGTTTATACTATTATGTAAATTGTGCTATAACTGTTTAAATTGTAAAATTATTTAATATAAAATCTCCACAGGTAATGTATAAAGTAACAAAGGCACTTCAATACATTTCATCTTTGATACATTGATCATTAACCGGTCTCCGTGGCGCAGTAGTTAAGCTATCGGACTGGAGGCTGGTAGATATTGGGATCGAATCTCAGTGGAGGCATGGGATTTTTAATCTCAGTATCGGCTCCAACCTAGAGTGAGTGCTCCGCAAGGCTCAGTGGGTAGGTGTATACCACTTACGCCGACCTGTGGTCCACAACTGGTTTAACAAAAGCAGTGGTATGTGCTATTCTGTCTGTGGAATAGTGCATATAAAAGATCCCTTGCAGTTTATCGAAAAGCAGCTGGTTTCGTGTCTCCTACTAACACTAACTGAGTTGTATACCCAGGACAGTGTGCTTGAACCTTAATTGGATATAAGCACGAAAATAAATTCAACAACCAATTGATCATTAAGTGTTCCGATTCGAAGATGCACGCTAAGACAAAATCAAGATGAATGTCAGAGTTACCTGAATACCACTATTTATTATGACAAGTGAACCATCCATTTTTGTTTAATTTGCTTCCTGGTTTAGACTTATGAATTATATTCATACGTCATCCCCGAAGAAAGGAAACACGTAATTACATACCATTTATAAACTACATGTATTTGTGATGTACTTAGCCTTGAACATTAATGACGTAATAATAGGACGTCATGTAAGATTCTATGGTAACAAACATTTCAAATAAGAGGTTAAAGGCTTACTCCCACGGAATTTAAGGGACTTTGTACACTAAATATTGATTACGAATTAAAATTACATCCATTTGTGATGCTAAATCTCGCTTTTATATCACACAATACGTTTTAATTGAACCATAGGAAATTCCATGTCGAGTTTATGGTTTATGATTTATGGTTCGTTACCATAATTCAATTATTATTTTAATTTGACCATTTTAGAAATCAGTTGAAATATCACCTAATGGGTAAGACTAAAACTGAAATAATGGAAGAGGTCTTTCATTGTTCTATTTTAACAACCAGTTGTCCACAACTGGTTCATCAAATGCCTTTGTAGGTGCTGTCCTGTCCGTGAGAAAGTGCATATAAAAGATGATAAGATAAAAATAGATGTGTTCTCTAGAGGCATCGTTAAATAAAACAAACGTTACTTTTAGTTCTATTTTAAAATAAGCACATGCGAGTTTTAAAGAAAATGGGATGACTACATGAATAACGTTTTGAACGAGATATTTGAACCAGTATCAAGAGCTATATTGAGCATCATAAAATCAGCTGATCACGACACTAAAATGAATTAATAAAAAATGTCTTGTAAAAGCCTATTGTAAAAATAGACTTCTTACAAGGTTAAGCACGATCATTTTCTGTTAACGTCTGCCTACGTTTTGTTTAATTGTATAAATGCGGGTGTGGATGCCAAAACTGATAACAGTGATCGCGGATTTAGAAAATCGGCTAATGAGTAAGAAGTCCAACAGATTCAGGTCAACGTGATATTATCCAGCTAATCACAGTGATGTGCATAGCTAAGGAAATAACCAGCATACCTATGTCATATAAAGCATTTATAGATATGCTCCATTATTGATATCTCACTATAACTGTCACAGAAGCTGAATGAAGATTATTTTGGTACGATACAAATAGAAACTCGGCTGACCCATATTCACAGAGTAAAGAAAATGTAAAGTTTGTTTTATTTAACGACGCATCTAGAGTACACTGATTGTTATCTTATCATCGGCTATTGGACGTCAAACATATAGTTATTCTGACATATTTTTTTAGAGGAAACCCGCTACCTCCACATATGCTACTCCTTGCCATAAGCAGCAAGAGATCGTTTATAAGCACTTTCCCACAGACAGGATAACACATACCATGGCTTTTGACGAACCAGTCGTGGACCACTGGTTGCAACGGAAAATAACCCAAACTGCAAATGGGTCTACGCTTCGCAGGTGGGCACGCTACAGCTTGAGCTACCTCCCGCTCGCGATGTTCTCAGAGATATATTTAACTGAAGAAAGGTTAACACATGACCGGCCTCCGTGGCACACTGGTTAAGCTATCGGACTCGAGGCTGGTAGGTACTGAGATCAAATCTCAGTCGAGACATGGGATTATTAATTTCAGTATCGGCTCCAACCCAGAATGAGTGCTCCGCAAGGCTCAGTGGGTAGGTGTATATCACTTACACCGACCAGTGGTCCACAACTGGTTTAACAAAGGCCGTGGTATGT
>JAULBS010156882.1:0-11815 GCA_032355785.1 Symmetromphalus regularis | reverse complement strand
GCAGATAAAACAAAACACCTTATGTGGTAGAACATGGCAGATAAAACACCTGATGTGGTAGAGCATGGCAGATAAAACAAAACACCTTATGTGGTAGAACATGGCAGATAAAACACCTGATGTGGTAGAGCATGGCAGATAAAAAAAAACACCTTATGTGGTAGAACATGGCAGATAAAACACCTGATGTGGTAGAGCATGGCAGATAAAACAAAACACCTCATGTGGTAGAGCATGGCAGATAAAACATCTCATGTAGTAGAACATGGCAGATAAAACATCTCATGTGGTAGAACACGGCAGATAAAACAAAACAAAATGTTTAACGACACCCTAGGCTTAAGTGTCAAACATGGGTATTTACTATTCTTTGGAGGAAACCCCTTACCGCAATATAGGCTACTCTTTCAGATTTTTGTGATTTTCCCAGTTGTGGACCTTTGGCTTGAATGAAAAATTATCATTTTTTTTTGTCCATACTAACCTGTCTACCAGGAATTGTTTTGAGACTAGTTAATTGTGCAGTAATTTGTCAACAAGATGGAAAAATCAATACAAAGTAAATTTAGCTTCAGGAAGTCATCATTTGAGATTATAGTGTCATACACAGACACAACAACGTACATTGTATAAACAGTTTTGTCTTGTATACCAGGGACAGATCAAAACATTTTGAAAAGACCGTCGTAAGATAGCTTTAAAATATTGAAGGTGAAAGATTGGGTGAACTAAAGAGTTAATATAAATGAAAATAAATACAAATGGGGGGCGAGGAAATTGGGGTGGGGGTCGGATCCTTTAATCCTTTCCTATGTGCTTATTGATTATTGTATTGGTAAACGTGTTGTTTTGTTAATGACAATTAGTCACTTTGGCCTTTGACCCGAGCAGGTTCTTTATATATACAGACTGTGGAAGACGCCAATCATTGTAGACGACATACCTTAAATGACTACACTAATCCCTGCTTGTTTAGAGGAACAAAACCAAAATACTGTGGTCTGTCCAAATACGAACTCTGGTCTGTTTCTGTAAACAGCACGTTTCTCCAAAACTGAACGAAAACCGCAGAAATGTAGTATTTGTCCAGAAGGGTAGCGACATGCGATCTGCTCGGATAGCGGTCACATGATTGAGCGATCAGTTAGTAATGGTTGTTACCACTTTTGCATGATGCTAAAAAAAAAGGTGAAACAAAGAAGAATTGATTTGTTAGAGTGGTTGCAAAATTATTCTGGACAACTACAACATCGTTCTGTTTATTGTTACACAACAATGTTTAAAATATGTTTTGCAACAACAAAATGAACCTGCTTAAATCGTCTCTAAACAATTCTTACATGCATTCGGCGTGTGATATCCGCTTAGGTTCCCCGAATGATATTTATCGCCAACAACATCATAATTAAACATGCAAGTGTTAAAATGTGTTTATAAATTACTTTTTTCATACCTTACACCATTAACTCGAGACGAGACATTGATCTTATGTGTTTCAAATAAATACTCTGAAATCATTTTACGGAATGAAAGTAATGACTGTTTAATTATGCTTATAAAATGTGATCACTGGAATATGATACAGCAAACAATCATACAATCATTAAATTAACAAGCCGGTCACCGTAACCCTCTTGGTCAGAACAAAATCATGAAAGTCTTGATTCCACATTCAGACAAATAGGATTTTTTGTTTAACGAAACCCCAGTACATTGTTTATTCGGCAGCCTTTAAGTGTCAAACTCACGATACTTGCGACTCGTGGTCTTCAGAGGAAACCCGCTACAATAATATTGCCAACTCTCTTGGATTGGCAGTAAAGGGATCTTTTACATGCATATAAACAAAATTCAAAATTTATATCACAGCATCATTGGACACCTTTTGTGGTATAGATTGAAAATTTCAAAGACGATGACCCCATTGGGTTTATAGATGTGGATGACAGAGCAGTTTTTACAATCAACAACGTTCTTCCACGTCCATCTACAAAGACGAAGTGGGTATCCTGTTATTGCTGATATTTGCTTGGATCAACCTTCAAAACGACTGGTAATCTTGTTTAAACACAGAGAAACGTTTACTTCACGCATAAATATTAGCTTTTTAGCATGTGGAAGAACTGCACTTGAAATTGGAAGACAGTGGATTTTATCAGGATTAAAACTAACGAGGATGATAATTCTGCAACTGTAATCACATTTTTATGAAGCACATTTAAAAGGCTTGAAGTCGCTGTATCTCCTCTCTTTATGGTAACATTTTACTGCTTAGCAGAAACATAACGGCAGTTTGTCTTCTCTAACAACGTTAACGTCAATTACTTATATGCCATTTTCAAATCTCACCGCCATTTTTCAACAGATCAAGAATGAGGTTGACCTAGGTTAGATAGAACAGTTTGTGAAGATACGGGTATGAAACGATATATTCCCAGTTTTTGTGTATGAATGTTAATATCTAGTCAATACCGTACTAAATTAAGTTGGTCTTATAATGGAGGTGGCTGCTTTATACAGATTTGTTTGGTACAAGATTATAGACATTTTGCTGTTTGTATAAAACTAAGCCCAGGGATTGGAAAGGTTGGAGGGGGCATGCCCATCGTATGTATTTATATTAAGCATCAAAATGTCTGTTGAAATCGCCCTAAATAATAATAAGTAAATAAATAATAATTATTTATATTTTACACACGTGAATTTTGGGGAATGTGGATTTCATGATATGTTCTTTGTTTGGACAGAACATATGTCGAGAATTGTGAATGACCCTTTAGATTATTACAATTTTCGAATCAGTTGCTTTCCATGTCTGTGTGATAGTATTTACCCCATATTAATTACCAGCCTAAAGCGAAAGGCAATTCATTCTAGTTAATATATGTACATGACAACTACTTTATCATATAAACACTTTGATATTCGACAAATTCACATTTGATGCCTTCACTGACTAAACAGTGCCCCAAAGTCGTGCTCCAAAAACCTGTCCTATTAAGTTTTGTAAAAAATAATATTTGTGTATAAAAATATGTCACCTTAACACTAGTTAATGTCCAACGAAAAAGAAAAAAAACACACAATTAAGTTGTATACGAAAGAGATGTTTAAATAGTGCTCTTGCAATTTTATTGAAAAATATAATTATTGTCGTTAAAAGTAGGAGCGCATGCAGAAATGTTTTCAAGATAGAGGATCAGCATCCGTTATGTGTGAAATACCATCTGCTTTCAACAAACTGGATGTGTTGTATTTAAAACTTTACGATCCCAATCTCTACCTACACGTCCGTGTCAGTTTTGTGTCAATTTGTCTTGAAAAGAAAAGCCCTAAACATTTTAATGATTTTTGTTGACTACTAGTGATGGTCCTCTTTGTCGTTATTATAGAAACCCCACTGTTGTTACAATATTGAAAACCACATTGCAAGTAAGAAATACGTTTGTAATTAAATAAACGATAAACCAAGAAAAACATTACTGCAAACATTATTTAACTAATAAATTGTTTTCAGTCGCTGGTGCACGTGCTGAAACACCGGAAGACGTTGACCGAACCGGAAGTGAGATTCTACTTGCGTCACGTGATTGAAGGGGCCAAATATATTCATAGCAAGCAGATTATCCACAGGGACTTGAAACTGGGGAACATGTTGCTCAATGAGTCCATGGAACTCAAAATTGCCGACTTTGGTCTTGCAACCAGATTAGAGTTTGCTGGAGAAAAGAAAATGTAAGAATTTGAAATGCACATACAAAAAACGTAAACAACTTTAACCATGTTAAATGATGGCATGGAAAAATAATGGCAATTGAAATAACTAAAACTAAGTTGTTTGGTTTTTTTAAATTTAATAAATTGTATTAAAATAAGTCTGCACTCAGTACAGAAAAAAGTGTAATTCATACATAAACAATGCTTGTTGTGGGGAAGGGGGCTGGGTATTGTATTTATGAAGTCTAGATATTGTTTAATGATGTACACATAAGTGTAGCTTCTGATGTGACATATCTCTCTTGCAGGACTGTGTGTGGTACGCCCAATTATATAGCCCCAGAGGTACTTCAAAAGAAAGGACACAGCTTTGAGGCAGATATATGGGCTACAGGTTGTATTATGTAAGTATGCAGCGTTTAGTATAATTGATGGAGTTTGTTCTGTGCTTCTGTAGCAGTACCATTTATTTATTGTTTGTTACTGACACTTTATGTTCGTGATGCTTCTGAATCTACCTCTATTGAAGAAGATGATGATGGTATAGGCTGTAAGGATAATGATGTCCACATTAGTTCCAGTGCATGGCCTGTAGCATATGTTATAAAGGGGCCCTAACCTAAAATTGTTAATTAGCCAGATATGTCTTGACACTTCAGTGAAACATTTACTCAGGCCCCTTGAAAATGTGTATGCTGTTTTTTCTACTACTTTAATCAGTCACTGGATGTTGGTGGCAGTGATGTTTTTTTTTTATAATGATGACGATGATGATGATGATTATGTATGTTTTAAAGATTGTGAAATGAGGGTGATGAAGGGCATTATCAGTCATCTGAACAGTAGAACTGTCTTACAGTGAATTATCAGTTCAGCACTGGAAAGGTGAAGAGTTTAATGTGTTAATTGGAGCATCTAGTGAAGTATGCTTTCAAACATCTGCATATTAGTTATGAACGGAGCCAGCATGTTTGTCCTAGAGATTAAAAGGTGTGAGGTGTATAGCTTTGCCATGCAGATTCTGTTACCATTCATACCAGTGCACAATGTTGATGGTGATTTCTAAATTGGCTTTGTTTCCTCTATTTTTTAAATGACACCACTTTTGCACATTGGTTTATTAATCATCGGCTATTTGACTTCTAACATTTGATTATTCTGACTCGTAGTCGAGTGTGAGTTAGCCTCCGATGGGTTTTGAGCCACTGTCTTCAGCTTGAAAGTCCATGTCCTATCACTGGACCAGAGATACCCTCTAAAATGTAAACGTGTGTATTTTTATTGTTCTGTTTCTTTACAGGTATGCTTTGCTTGTGGGCAAACCTCCGTTCGAAACTGCTACTTTAAAGGAGACCTACTACCGAATAACAGAAAACGCATACACCTTTCCCCAATGTCTTTCCCACTCTGCCAAGAGTCTCATCAGACAGTGTCTCAGTCCGGAACCAAGCGACCGTCCACTCTTAGATGACATCCTAGCCCACGAGTTCTTCACGTGCGGCTATCTACCCCGAGTGCTTTCCCCTGCCTGCTGTACTTCCGTGCCAAAGTTTCCAGTTTATACCAAATTTAACAGGTGCGTTGCTAGGGACCTAGGTATATTAGACCCGATTTGCCATGGCTTATTAATTATTAATGATAATAAAGAGTGAAGTTTAATCAGTAGTAAGAGGTAAAAATTAAGATGGTAGTTTGAAGCTTTGCTATCTGTAAAAAATTTTTTTCGTATTTCTTTATTTTACTTATTTACCATAATATAACGTTGTTTAATCAATGGTTATTAATTATGCACATGGTCTACAGAAGAAACAAAATTAAAATGTGTGAGTCAATGATTGTTAATCATAGGAGGATCATAGGATGTATGGGTACAGGCGTAAATGGCCGGTAACCATTGGGTCCATGCCTCATCCACTCCACAGATACACATTATATTCTCCCAGCCACTTTTTCATTTGCCTGTCTTAAGGTCTTATTAATGCTTTTGGTGCAGTTGCCAACCACCATCACGACCACCATCACAACCACCAATATAAATTCATGGCTACCCCAATGGGTACAAGGGTGTGAAACTTCTTCTTTTTTTTTACACATTGTTTGTTTTTCCTTTGTTGTACAACTTCCACAGTTGGGGGACACCCTGCCCTTTTTGACAGGACCTAGTATGTATGGTAGTATAATTCCAGATCAACTAGTAAAACAATACTTAATGCCTTTTGGTAAAAATAAACCTGACTGCCTTACGTACTTTGAGCTTAGTAAAATCAAATGATGGCAATTTTGGTCCGTTTGAAATTCTTCACCTAGATCTTTCGTTTTAAACTGTTGTGCAAATAGCAGACACACGCAGAGCTAATAGGGTGGTTCCTTTTGTAAAGAGGATAATAGTGGAGGTGGAAATGTGTCTGTTACAACTCTCCTCGTGATTGCTAACAACAGGAAGAACTTCTAGTGGTTTGCTGACACTGGAATTGTTGGAAGTAGGTCGGGGAACTGTGTCAAGTGAGGCTGAAGGGTTGAATCATTCTGAAACATGCACTAAGTGTCCCGCATCATCACAGTGTACAGTCTCGAGTCCGATAGCCGCTGACCTTTGTGTACAGTCTCTATAACCAATTTACACAACCATTTTGTAAGAAATTAGTTTTTACACAAAAACTTATTGGTGAGTTTTGTGAAAACACTCATGAATTCTCATCTTAATGAATTTCAAGAATTACAGTAACCAGATATTCTAATGCCATGTCTGTTCCATCAGATGTACACAGGACTTTTCCAGAGGAAGCTATAATAAAAAGTAAAGAAGTGAAAGCTACCGATGTATGGATAAAATTTAAATTAATAAACCTACATGTGTAAGATTCAGTGGAGTGTGACCGCATCTGCTGTGACATACAACATGTTTATGTATGCATTATGTGATCAGTTTCAGATAAAAGAACACAATTCAGCGGTTAATATATGTAATAATGCGTCAGCTCTTTCTCTGAAACCATTGTCGCATATCCCAGTAATTACAGAATTATTAATAGTATACGGGCAATCACTAGCATCAGCAACGTATACTTTAACCTGACTCCCAATAGCCGATATTTGTTTTGTATTGGGGTCGTTAAACTATCATTGATCCTGTGTATACTTTAACCTGACTCCCAATAGCCGATATTTGTTTTGTATTGGGGTCGTTAAACTATCATAGATCCTGTGTATACTTTAACTGTGGCTGGGTCTAGTTCAATAGATGGTGTGTTAGCCAGAGGTTTTGTCAGGGCCGGCCCAATAATCTGCGACGCCCTTTTTTGGGGACAGTATTTACATTTATTAGTACATTGTAGGCGCCTTTCAAATGAATGATGGCCCCCAATTCAGTCTAGCTCCCTAATAGTTAAATAGCTGCGCCTGCCCTGGTTGTGGTCATAGGATCGAATCCCCCCGGTGTACTGATTCTCCTATATTTTTTTCCATTAAGATAAACATTTATGAAAGACAGTGTTGCCATTCTGACTGTGATCAACTTTACCAGACATTATGCTACCATTTATGCTAACAGGGAAACCATAATTGAACAATATCTTTACCTTATACTACTATTAATAATAATAAATTATTATTATTAATGCAAATATTTATTATTATTATTTCTTAAAGGGTCTTATGGCCTCTTGGGTGTTAGCCGGATGCGCTTCTTACTGACAATAACAAAACTGGGTTGACGATCACATAGTAATCTATATACTATATGTAAAAAATATTCCCATTTTGTCCTAGGAGATAATGTCAAGTTGTCAACGCTTGTGGGCGTATAGCTGTTTACACTACTTTGTCTGTCGGTCAGTGCCAGTCAGTTAATGGAGCTAGTTACATCTGTCTGAACATGTCACAACGTCATTTGTTCAATGTTTACTCACATACACCTGCATAACCCACTGATAAAGCAATTTATAGGCCAGGGGGTCGAGGCTATCAAATTTAAAAAAATGAATAGGCATATCTTATTGAAACTCATGCTTAAGTCCAAGGTTAAGTTAGGAACAAACTTGTCTGTACTCACAAGTAACTGTAATAAACTGTTATCGTATATTAGTAATTCCTGTAAGCTAACTATTGATTCGGGGTGTTCGCTAGTTAGTCCACTTGTGTTGTAAATACTGGCCTAAGTGCTCGACGCCAGTTCTTCGTGTTTACCCATGAAGAACTGTTACGAGTCATTACATTTAACTCAGTCTTGTCGCATGGCTATCATTATAAACAGAATCATTCGGCAACAACTCAAAATTGAGTCATGATAAACCTCAAAATCCAAACGTTGTTAGTTCATTTATAACGGGTGGCTTTTTCCTTTCTTCCTCATCTGGCGTCCATAATAATGACACAGTGTCTAGATTAGTATTAATATTATAAATTAATTCCAAGGCCCAGTGACAGGCATTACAATGTTTGTTCTGCGTGATGATGTATCAGAGATATTGTCATTTATATGTTTTGGTGGCCATCTTGGATGACATCTTAAATACATAAATGGCTTTAACTACTCTAAAGGAAAATTTATCATGTTCTTGTTGATGGTTGTATTTGTCCCCCTCAGTTGGTACAACCTCTTGGTCTGGCTTATGAACTAGTAAAGCAGTAGGCCTATGCGATAATACTGTGACCCTAGTAAAGCAGTAGGCCTACGCGATAATACAGTGACCCTAGCAAAGCAGTAGGCCTACACGATAATACAGTGACCCTAGTAAAGCAGTAGGCATACGTGATAATACCGTGACCCTAGTAAAGCAGTAGGCATAAGTGATAATACCGTGACCCTAGTAAAGCAGTAGGCATAAGTGATAATACAGTGACCCTAGTAAAGCAGTAGGCCTACGCGATAATACAGTGACCCTAGTAAAGCAGTAGGCATACGTGATAATACCGTGACCCTAGTAAAGCAGTAGGCCTACGCGATAATACTGTGACCCTAGTAAAGCAGTAGGCCTACACGATAATACAGTGACCTTAGTAAAGCAGTAGGCCTACGCAATAATACAGTGACCGTAGTAAAGCAGTAGGCCTACGCGATAATACAGTGACCCTAGTAAAGCAGTAGGCCTACGCGATAATACAGTGACCCTAGTAAAGCAGTAGGCCTATGCGATTCTATCTATTCTCCAAAGTGGAATCTAACATATTGCACCGAATCACATGGCAGTTGACATTACTATTAGCTGAGCATTTTATGTAAATGTATGGCTTGAGGTTACGCTTGTCGACTGTCAAACATCATCCAAATTGGTTAACAGGCTCATATCGCAGAATGTATGCTGTGTGTTTGTTGATAAATACATGTAGAAACATTTAATACCAGGCTTGAGACCTATCTTCAAGATTAGGAAAGTTTATTTTTGTATTACCTCTCAAGAATGGTTTAGAGTTTGAAGAAGAAATGGTCCGCCTAGGAAACCTCAGCGGACTGAAGTTAAAGTTATTGAGTTAAATAGAGGGTGCAGTGCATAGCTTTCTCACACCCATTTATACCAAATTATAAAGAAAAACTTATTAAAGGTTTTGATAAAGATCTATCCTTTGTTCAACCCCACTGCCCGTCTTATTGGAACTCCTGTAGATCGTTTGTCCATGCTTCGCCTGGTGTATATTAGTAAAGGTTTTGTTTAGATAATTGAGCAAAGGCTCCCTACCTACTATCCTGGAAGGTCAAGTGTACGAGCAGCAGAAACGCCACTCCGATAGTTCATGGTTCAAGTGATACCACTGAAAGAAACTGAAACGGTTTATATAAATGTACCCCCACAAAAACACTGAACGTGGATAGTAATTTAATTGCATTTAGATCGCCCTGGTGATAGCGTGAGTGATTTATTCTCGCTATATTGAAAAGCAGGTTCGCTTAAAGGAGTATTGAAATACGAGTGGCCATTGTCCAGTGAGATGTGCCACACTGTGGCTTGTACAGATAGTCATTATGAGATTTGAGGTAGACATCTTCATGGTCGTGGGAAACATTCCGTCCCATTGCCCTCAACTGAAGGTCAATTTCTTGTTTTGTCAACACCGCTAACCATTGGTAGCAATTTTATTTTTGGTTAAATTTTATATATTTTTGCAGTTCAACTAAAATTGTATATCTAGTAGCATTAATTAATGTAACTGAATTGTTGGTACTGCTCTAAAATTGTATATTTTTTCCTTTGGCTGTTAAACAGATTCTTAGAATGTGGCATAAATGTTGCATACATTTGTGTCTCAGACACATGGTTCAAAGTAATAAAGTGGTCTAGTGATGTTTTGTGGGTAGTTGTAACTTTTTCTTGATGAGTGAAAATGATTTCATTTCTATCCCTACACAGATGCAATCTTGTGATATAACACGTATAATATTTAATTATGTTAATGAGATACATAAGTCCTTATTGCAATTGATACATATAAATTACTTTTTAACTTAATTACTTGGTCCTTGTAGTATGTACAGAACTTAAAAAAACAATTTAAGTATTGCTGCTTACCGCAAAATGTATGCACTATCAATTAAATAAATGAAAATGATTTGGAATTTGAGCAGTCGTATATAATGCATTACTACAAAATATTCATGCCACTTTAACATCAACAGACATAAAAGTATAAAGGATACATACTTTACTATTTTTTTTTAATTTCTTTAGTGAAAGATAAATAATAAAACATTGTTTAAAATGATTCCGCTGATTAGATAGATTAGGTGTCGTAAAAAGGCTTTCTGTTTTTTATTTTTATTTTTCCAATTAATTTGTTACAGGCCCCCATCATATGCTCTGCCAGACTCAAAAAATGACGCCATGGGCAAACTTGGAAATGCGCTGAGCCAAATTCAGTTGAAAGGGAATCTTGAACACATACTTAATGAAAAGGACACTGAGGTAAGTGGTTTGAGGTATACCTGCCCTCATGTACAAACAGACAAAGTTCACACAGAAGGTTCGCCAGCATGTGATAAATTATGTGTCAACAGATGTAAGTAATTTTAGATATCTACTTGACTTGCTGTTTCATCGTGATGTAACTGACATACAAACCAATACATTACGTCTGGTTTCATTGTGATGTAACTGACATACAAACCAATACGTTACGTCTGGTTTCATCGTGATGTAACTGACATACAAACCAATACGTTACATCTGGTTTCATCGTGATGTAACTGACATACAAACCAATACATTACGTCTGGTTTCATCGTGATGTAACTGACATACAAACCAATGTTACATCTGGATCCATTGCGTGACCTGGCTTCAAGATGGCAGGTTGCATGTGCTGTTTTTATTATTATTATTAGGCCAAACAAAATAATACTGTTGGTTCAGGTAACATGGATGATTATAATTAGGGTAGGTAGGTACAACATTTAAAAAAAAAAAAAATTCTGAAGGTTAATTTGGAACTGTTCCTGGATCAAATGTGGCCTCGTTACTGTAAATGATCTTCAGTGGTTGACGATGTCTACGAGATCAATGGCAATGCTTTTCTTTACGGGAAAAAAATATTTTAACCACCACTAACTGCTGATAAAATGTTATAGGATCGGCAATTTTGATTACTATCGGAGACGGTAGCGTACACTTTTTTTTTCTCACCTATCTGTAGTCACATTTTATAGGCTCTGGAAAATACGGTCAATTGGGTGGCCTGAAACAAGCATATTTTTTATTTGGCCTTATATGAATAATGTTCAGTCATGCCATCAGTATAAAATTATGTTGTATCCATCATGACATAATTTTTAAATGACAGAAGGCTGGGTTGCAGTGACGGATTTAGACATAAGGTAAACAAGTTGTAGCTTAGGGCCTCACAATCTGGAAAATTTTAGATTAAAAAAACAAATAGGTGGCTTTTTAACAAGCAACCTCCAAGCTTTATATAGCATCACCAAGTCTAAATTGGCTCTGCTTGGTTGCTAGATTTTTTATTTCATTTTAAAACTTTTATTTTTAAATTCTGCTTCAACCAATGTGCAGCATGGCTTCAAGATGACATAATGTTTGGCTCTGCTTGGTTGCTAGATTTTTTATTTCATTTTAAAACTTTTATTTTTAAATTCTGCTTCAACCAATGTGCA
>JAULBS010156871.1:0-11816 GCA_032355785.1 Symmetromphalus regularis | reverse complement strand
ATTAACAACTTTAAAATATAATGGACTAATTTCTTCCCAAAAATGAAGATAAAATTCAACTGTTAATCCATCAATACCTGGTGATTTGTTTCTAGACATTCCTTTTAAGGCAATGTATAGTTCTTTTAGTGTTATATCATTATCACATTTATTTTTATCTTTTTCAGAAATATTATTTTTAATTAATTCTAATACATTATCTTTTGCATTAGGATCTATTTCTTCTTTTTTATATAAATTGGAATAAAATTTTACTTCTTCTTCTAAAATAGGTAATGTTTGATTGATAACTGTTCCATCTTCCAAAATTAATTCTTTAATTGTATTTTTATTTTGTTTATGCTTTTCCAAATTTAAAAAATAGTTTGTATTTTTGTCAGAATCTAGTGCCCAGTTTGCTTTTGATCTTAGAATTGCTCCTTGACACTTAGTTTCTTCATAATTTTTAATTTTTCTTTTTAATTCATCAATTAATGTATAATCATAATTATTATTATTTGAGGCTGCATTATATTCTTTTTCTAATTTATTATGTAAATTCCAATAAATTTTATTTTCTTTTTGATATTTATTACTAGCATAATCTTTAGTACATTTTTTAATTTTATATTTGAAATTATCCCACCATACTAATGTTTCATTATTTCTTAGGGGATCATTTTTAGCTTCTTCTATTATTTCTTTTATTTTGTTTGTTATAAATTCATCTTTTAGTAATGTATTATTAAAAATCCACACCCCTGGCCCTCTTTCTACTTCTGACATGTCAATTCTAGCACATACAAAACTATGGTCACTAAATGTACTATGTTTTATATAACAAGTTGAAACATTGTGTAATATAAATCTGCTACACAAAATATAATCAATCCTGCTTTGTTTTAGATTGCTTTCAACAACCTGACTTCTTGTATATGATCTCTGGTCTGGATGCTTATGTCTCCATAAATCAATCAAATTATAGTTTTGAATAAAATCTCTAAATTGTTGTGAACTTTGCTTATTAGTATACATACCATTAAGCCTATCTAAATTGGAATTCATTACTTCATTACAGTCACCTGCAAGAATATTTAAATCATTAGTACATATTTGTTGTTGAAAGCAATCATAAAACTCTTTTCTATCTAAAATAGAATTAGGTGCATATATACTATATACATTTACATGCTTCTCATGTAGATTTATACACACCTTAACACATCTTCCTGATAACTTATCATTCATAGTATTCCATGATAAAACATTACTTTTCAAAGACTTTGAAACGAAAACAGCTACTCCTTTATATGAACTATCTTTAGTTATTATAAAATATATCCCCATCCCACATATATTTGTTTTGTTAAATAAAGTGATCATCCCAGTGTGTTTCTTGTAAACAAGCAACACCTACATTTAGAGATTTTAAATAGGAAAATAAATTAAGTATTTTTTGTTTATCCTTTAAACCATTAACATTAAATGACATTACTAATATTGAGTAGCTTTTCTGATTAAAGTCCTTGAAAGTTAATTTAAAAAAAAGAAATTATTCTTTGATACCCAATCTCATTTTCTTCAGTTTTTCATGTCTTTTCATTGATTTTTCTACATTTGGTTTCACTGTTATTTTGTTTCTTCTTTTTGCAACTGTTTTTTTTAAATATTTTTAACACTTGTTTGTGAATGATCAACATCATCATCATCATCATCAATTTGTACTTTTTCATTTTTGTCAACAATATTCTCAGTTTGTGATAAACAAGCATTTACTGTTTCTAATTGTTTATTATGTGTCTTGTCACTTTTGTTATTTTGTTTTTCATAGTTTGTGTTTGTTCATTAATTGTTTCTTCTAATACTGCTATCTCCATGTTTTGTGTTGTTGATATATTGTCACATGTCACATCTGCAAACACTTCAATGTCCTCTATGAACTGACCACTGGTCTCTTCGTGACAGGTACATTGATGAAACCAGTTCCTACTTTCTACACATCTTTCTTGACAACAATCAAATCGCATATGTCCCTTTTGATTACACCTCTTACAAATTATTTCGGGACAGTCTCTGATAAGATGGTTTGGGCTATGGCATAAATTGCACAATTTAATCTGTCCATCATGGATGACCCTTACATAGGATGATCCTACAGCAGTTTCAAACTTCATGGAATACGGCAGATTTTATTTCATTGCTGAATTTAACTCTGAAGTAACTCGTTCCATCCGTAATAGTAGGTTTGTCTTTCAAAAATGTCCTATATATTGGATGCTTTTCAATTTTTTCTACAATATCTTCGTCAGTTATGTAGGATGCCATGTGTCATAAAGAAACTACTGTTATTTGACTAACCACTGGTTTTACAGAATAATCATTGTTTTTTACAGTAAGTGTTTCGCCAACAATTTCCAAACAGTCTTCATCTGACAAAGTAATTTCGTAAGAGTTGTTTCCCTTGGGAATGATTGCATAACAACTGTTCTGTCCACAATGTTTTTCAATTTCTTCAACAATAATGCTACATTCTAATTTGACATTATCTTTCCCACTAATAGTTATGGTTGTCTCTTTCTTATACTTCCTTAGATGTCTCAACAGGTTCTCATCATATCTTTTCTTTTTCCTCTCACCTTTTTCAATATGTGTCCAACCTCTTTGATCGTCATCCATTATGGCGGTCCACGTCTCTCTCATTCTGGAACTTGTGACTTTAAGTGGCCCTCGCCTCTAAGTCACAATTCTTTTAAACACAAACTATGAGCGGAATTTGTAATAAACACTTAACACTTCCAGCTGACAAAGCAATAAATAATTAATTATAGATATCAAAACTTTCAAAATATTTTCAGAGAGATTAAATTTGTCTACGCTCCTCCAAAACAAGTGAGAGGACGAGCAATACGTTACATCAAATACTTATGCAAAAATCTCTAACAAAAATATTGTAATAAATTGGTGAATATATCATATGTATATAAAGAGTAAATTGTCTTAACTACATATATTTAAAACAAAAGTTTAACTTGTAAATATATATTTGTTCATATTTGTATTTGAACAAATATCAGTTTTGTACATTTCTTCTTTGATATTCAGTTGGATTTAACGTTAACGTTAAAGCAAAAAATTGATTTAATACATGAAAGTCCAGGGAAAAGTCAACGCAAACTTGCAGAGGCATTCGGTAATGGCAAAACTGAAGTGCAGTCGATAATAAAAAGAAAAGCAGAAATACTGGATAGTTTCGAACAAAATAAAAGTAATGAGAGAAAACGGTTATATGTACAGTCTCCGGTCGAACAGCTGAATACCTTAACGTGGCAGTGATTTCAGCGTATGCGAAGTCTAGATGTACCTATTTCTGGCCCTATGCTTAAAGAAAAAGCTTTGAAATATGCAGCTGAGCTGGGAATTGGAGAAAATGGTTTTAAAGCATCTAATGGCTGGTTGAACAGATCCCGGGAACGGCATAATATAGCGTTTGGGATAATTTGTGGAGAAAGTGCCAGTGTTTCAGAAGATGTCGCGAAATGAATGTAATTTTGTTATAATTATTAAAAACGCTCTGCCTCAAGGGATTTTTCTCTCACGGGAAGTAGTGGAGAATGTACTAGAAAGTTGAATTGTCCCACTTAATCCATTATCTCGCTAAATTTAATGGAATACATGCTCTGTACGAAACATATTTTTTTATTGTTATTTCCGCTTGGGTTAAAACTCCTATGAATTTTGAGAAAATATATCAAAGACGACATAACCCAGTCAGGTCTCAGCAACATTGCACGTGCAAAGAAATAGACATGTACAAGTTCTGTGTACCTCACGTGACATAGTGTATTGGCTATTCGCACGTGCGGTTTATTGCATTGAGTGATATGGAGTCGGACTACACAGATATGGGTTGTGAATTGTTAACACAAAATATATTCGTTAATGTGGAAGACTATTTGAATAGTGAAGATGGCATATTGACAGGAACATTACGTAAATATTGTAACAATGTAAAATCAGAAGCTCGTGCATAAGGATAAACTCACATTCCGTTAATGTGCAACTGATCTTTGAAAAGTCTCGCTGTTTGTCCTCAAGCCTTGGCTAGACGTAGTAGTGGGTATAGTTCCCGTCTGTGGGAATGGTGATACAAAAGTGTGTCTTTTTATCTTCTAAAAAGAAAATTGTTTTCTGTTGGGTGCCCAGTCACGTTGGCATTAGGGGTAATAGAAAAGGCAGACATAGCTGCCAGGGCTGCCTTGAATTTGTCAACTTGGGTATCCCCTTTTCTGATTTGAGATTAACCGGTATATTTTAGCTAACTGGCAGGGTAGGGTGATTGGGACAATGCGAGAGCGTAAAAACTTCATTCTATATTTATAGTCAGTCTTGGAAGATTGGCAATCCTCCTACAGACGATCAAGTAAGGATGAAGTTGTTTTGTGTCAAACGTATTTAACTCGTATTTTTCATTTGAAAAGGGACCATCTCATTGTTAGTACTGTCAGCGTATATTGACGGTACGTCACATATATATCTATTTCCTTCCAGTGGCCCCTTTCCTTTTCCACCCTTTGATATGCTACTTTCATCCCATTCAGACAGCACCCCCATCTGTCAACATCTTGCCATCCAACTCCACATCCCAGTCCTTCTCTCTAACCGTGAAAGGTGCTTGTTTTGTGGACATCTGTGCCACACATCCGTCATTCTCCAGCAACTTTTACTGTGGGCTTAATCTGGAAACTTCGGGGAGGGTTCAGTGGTCGCTTCTGGCATTAAGAGGCACTTGCCACCATTTACTTAAAAACTTGAATCGAAAGAAGGCAAGAGTTTCGTATTTTCCTCAGTCATGCTTATTAAACATGAAGTAGGCTTAGGGATAGGGTCAGGGTTAGGGACAGTATTAGGGTTATTGTACTTTTTCTTTAATTTCATTTTAAAAATCTTATTTAAATTAATTTCATTTTTCTTAATTTCATTTTATTTTTAATGGTTGACCGTTGAATGAGTGTATACTTTCAAACTTTTCAGTTTTGTCGTGCGCTTTCAGGCTGTCTGTAAATATGTAACTGCCCGGAGTCACATACCGCTCAGTGAGGTCGATAAGAGTAGCAGAATCACGTTTCTGGATACACACTAAAAAAAACTTTATGCGTTTCTCTGCATACTTCTCCCAACACCCACTGTCCTTCAACGCGCTGACCCTTGTTGTATTTGCTTTTCCCAAAGTTTGCCTCGTCGATCTCTACGGTTTTTGCCATGACGAAACAATTGCTGACTTTAAAAAAACTCCACGATAAAAGAACACACTTTACGACAATACGTGAAGTAGTCGCTGACCGTTTCTGTCGATGTTGGCAACACCCAGTCTTAGTCGCTGTCATCGGTCGATGATATCGACGTCTTCTCATCTTATCTTTTTTTAACAAAACAGTACCTGAGTAGCAGATTTCTTCTAATGGAAATTTTGGCCCCGGCGAACCAAGTGTTACTTCTCAACTACACTTGGTGCCTGCCATTCCTGCAGTCGGCTTTATTGCACTGGAAACGAATCATGGTTTTGGTGCTTTTTCTTTGTAATTCGTATAATTTAGAAAGTTCGTCTCGCAAGTTGGGCAGTTGACAATTTTTGTTAGCAGGGAAATACAGCTCTAATAACAAACGACTGACAAATATGATATACCTTTAGATCAAAGATTTTCTAGTTCGCTGGTAAATATTCCGTATATTAATCGCTTACGGACGAGCTGCAAGAAGAAACTACCTACCTACCAAATCTCAGCAAAATCAGAGTAAATTTTTAAAAAGCTGATATTGATTGTGTTAAACCTGAGTTTGTATCTTATTACATATTAGACGTATCTATAGTCAGTGAGAAGGAGACCATTACTGATCAAATTGGGTAGTGATATAGTTGTATTTCTTATTTTATTATGTAAAGCCCAAAATAAACTTTATTTTCCATTTGATATTTATTGATAGAATAATCTCTAGTACATTTCTTAATTTTATATTTTAAATTATCCCAGCATACTAATGTATCGTCATTACTTAGGGATCATTTTAGCTTCATCTATTATTTCTTTATTTATGTTAGTTAAAAATTCACCCTTTTGTAATGTAACTGTATTAGTAAACATCCACACCCCTACCTCTCTATACTTTAAACATATCAGTAGCATATACAAAGCTATGATCACTAAAAGTACTATGTTTATGTAACATGTTAATACATTATGTAACATAAATTTATACACACCTTAACACATCATTTATAGAATTCCATGATATAACATTCACTTTGTTTACACTGATGGATCACGATATGGAAATTCTGTAGCCAGTGCTGCAGTGTTTCCATCTAAAACAATGTTCAAAAGATTGCCCGATTTGGCGTCAATATGTACTACCTAAACTCAGGCAAATCTTTATGCGCTAAGTGCATTAAAATTCAGATGCATCTAAATTTATTATTTTTTCCGACTCAACTTTCGTGTGTCAAGGCTTTAAATTATATGAAGCTGTAGCATCCTCTAATTGGGATGGTTATACGAAAGCGTGTCTTTTTTGTCGTTGACAAAGAAAATTGTTTTGTTGGATACCCTATCACTTTGGAATCAGGGGCAATGAAGAAGCAGACCTAGCTGTCAAGGCTGCTTTGAATTTGCCTCGTGCCAATAATATTGTATACCATTTTCTGATTTTAAATTTGTGATTTCAGGTATCTTTTGGCTAATTGGTAAGGTGATAGGAACAATGCAAGAGCGAACAAACTTCATTCTATGAAGCTGGTGTTGGGATACTGACAGTCCTCCTACAAACTGTCATGAAAAGATGAAATCGTTATGCGTCAATTGGTCAAATATATTTAACTCATTTTTCATTTATAAAAGGATCATCTACTTCATTGTAAGCACTGTCAGTGTATATTAACAGTGCGTTGTAGATTGTCCTCACGTTCAGCCTGTTAGTGTATTTGTTAATGTGGATGTAGTGGCATATTAATGGAGGGTATATTTTGGCTAACTGGCAAGGTGATGGGAACAATGCGGAAGTGAACAAACTTTATTCTATAAAGCCAGTCTTGGAGATTGGCAGTCCTCTTGCAAACGGTCAAGGAAGCATGAAATTGTTAATACGTATTTATTTTTCATTTGACGGAGGACCATCCGCCTCATCGTGAACATTGTCAGTGTATATTAACAGTGCGTCATATTTTGGTGGATTGTCCTCATCTTCAGTCTGTTTCTGATAGTGTATTTTTAATGAGGTTATGGTGGAATAATTTTGATTCTAATCACAGTATATAATAAAAAAATTTAATCTAATTTTTATAACAAATTTGTTTTTCATCATTGATAATATACTGAATTGGTTTTTATTTACCGTGGTTTTAGTTAATTTGTTTCAAGTCGATATATTGCATATACGTTTTGATATTGATTTGTATATATATAAATGTATATATATAAATATATATATGTTAGGAATATATAGGTTAAAAAAAAGTATCTAAAGTAACCACAGTGTGACTTCCCAATAGCCGATGTACACTTTTGTGCTGGGGAAGGGGGAGGGAGGGGGGGCGGGGTCCGTTAAATAAGTAAATAAAATAAATCTCCATTTATCAACATAACTTTGAAACAAGTTCTTCTGGAGTTTGCATACTCTCACGAAAATACTTCGCTCTGAAATTGTGTCTCAGCTAACTGGGTGTTGCATGTGCCATTGTCAGTTTCATTGTCGCCATATGGCTTGGTGCAATCTACAACGTTAGTGTCTTTTGAAGTTGTAAACACATTTCACACGTCATGTATCATCTTCCATGCTTTTGTCATCATTACTGTCTTTCCCCGTCCTGATTATGTATAACACGAAAGTATTTTGGTCCTTCAAGAGTATTACCTATAACTGAATATGGTAATGAACTAATCTGGAAATCTTGCACCTATATAGAGTACCATCAAAAATAGGGAGACCTGAGTGTTTCAATCTTTGAATGTCGCCTTATCCTCTATATAAGCTGGTAAATGCATGAATGACCATTACCACTGTCACAGAATATAACAATTTCCAGTTAAATGTATGTCCATCAAATTATAATCATTTGAGGCTGCAATATATTGTTTTCTTATTTTATTATGTAAATCCCAATAAACTTTATTTTCCATTTGATATTTATTGATAGAATAACCTCTAGTACATTTCTTAATTTTATATTTTAAATTATCCCAGCATACTAATGTATCGTCATTACTTAGGGATCATTTTAGCTTCATCTATTATTTCTTTATTTATGTTAGTTAAAAATTCACCCTTTTGTAATGTAACTGTATTAGTAAACATCCACACCCCTACCTCTCTATACTTTAAACATATCAGTAGCATATACAAAGCTATGATCACTAAAAGTACTATGTTTATGTAACATGTTAATACATTATGTAACATAAATTTATACACATTCATAGAATTCCATGATAAACATTCATTTTCAAAGACTTTGCAACTAAAACTTTGTTTACACTGATGGATCACGATATGGAAATTATGTAGCCAGTGCTGCAATGTTTCCATCTAAAACAATGTTCAAGAGATTGCCCGATTCGGCGTCAATATATACTACCCAAACACAGGCAATACTTTATGCGCTAAGTGCATTAAACTTCAGATGCATCTAAATTTATTATTTTTACAGACTCACTTTCGTGTCTCCAGGCTTTAAATTATATGAAGCTGGAGCATCCTCTAATTGGGATGGTTATACGAAAGCGTGTATGTTTTGTCGTTGACAAAGAAAATTGTGTTTTGTTGGATACCCTATCACTTTGGTATCAGGGGCAATGAAGAAGCACACCTAGCTGCCAAGGCTGCCTTGAATTTGCCTCGTGCCAATATTGTATCCCATTTTCTGATTTTAAATTTGTATTTATCATGTATATTTTGGCTAATTGGCAAGGTTATAAGAACAAGGCGAGAGCGAACAAACTTCATTCTGTGAAGCAGGTGTTGGGAGATTGACTGTCCTCCTATAAACTGTCATCAAAAGATGAAATTGTTATTCGTCAATTGGTCAAATATATTTAACTCATTTTTCATTTGAAAAAGGACCATCTACTTCATTGTGAGCACTGTCGATGTATATTAACAGTGCGTTGTAGATTGTCCTCACTCAGCTTGTTAGTGTATTTGTTAATGTGGGTGTAGTAGCATGTTAATGGAGGGTATATTTTGACTAACTGGCAAGGTGATGGGAACAATGCGAAAGCGAACAAACTTTATTCTATAAAGCCAGTTTTGGAGATTGGCAGTCCTCTTGTAAACGGTCAAGGAAGGATGAAATTGTTGTGTCGTTCACGTATTTATTTTTCATTTGACGGAGGACCATCCGCCTCATCGTGAACATTGTCAGTGCATATTGACAGTGCGTCATATTTTGGTGGATTGTCCTCGTCTTCAGCCTGTTTGTGATAGTGTATTTTTAATGAGGTTGTGGTGAAATCATTTTGATTCTAATCACAGCTTATAATTACAAAAATTTGATCTAATTTTTATAACAAATTAGTTTTTCATCATTGATAATATATTGAATTGGTTTTTGTTTACCGTGGTTTTAGTTAATTTGTTTCAAGTCAATATATTGCATATACGTTTTGAAATTGATTTGTATATATATATATACAATGTATATATGTTAGGAATATATACGTTAAAAAAAAGAATCTAAAGTAACCACAGTGTGACTTCCCAATAGCCAATGTACACTTTTGTGCCGGGGAGGGGGGGGGGGGGGGGTCGTTAAATAAATAAATTGAAAATGAAACAACTCGTTTTAGAAGAATTATCTTCAGAATTATTATAAAATATATCCGCATCCCACATGTTTTGTTTAATAAATGTATCAACCCAGTGTTTCTTGTAAACAACACCTACACCTATAATATTTTAAATAAGAAAATAAATTCAATGTTTTATGTGTATCCCTTAAACAATTAACATTAAGTGATAATATTAAAACTGACATAAGAACTAATAGTGTAGCGTTTCTGGTTAAAGTTATTGTTTAAGGAAATCATTCTTTAATATCTAATCTCATCATCTTCAGTTTTCATGTCTTTTCAAGACTTTCTTCTACATTTGGTTTCACTTCGTTAGTTTCTTCTTTTTCCAACTATTTTATTACATTTAACATTTGTTTGTGAATTGACATTATCATCATCATCATTAACTTTCAACTTTTGTTTTCATTTTTACGAACATTTTCCTTAGTTTATGATGTACAAACGTTAACACTGTTTAAATGTTCATCACATATAATGCCATTTTTGTTATTTTGTTCTTGTCTGCATGAATTCATTTTACATTGTTCATGTTCATTGTTAACACACACGTTTTCCTTTAACACAGCTTCCACGTTTTGTGTTAATGTATGTTCATTTTAGTTTTCATCTACCTCATTTATATCATCACAAACCACAGGTGTAAACATTTCAATATCACCAACAGCATGATCATGAGGAACACGTAATAGCAAAAAATGTACTGTGACAAGATGGGCTTTACAGGAGATAACATATTACATTATTATATAGAAATAGATTAATATTATAAGGCATAGTCTTTACATATGTCACACATCCAACCATACACACTTGTCCATACAGAGCTTCCTAGTCTAGATTGTACATTGATACCTGTCTCATCGTTGCTTATCGGCTTCTTTATCTAAATTTATCTGGATCTTCAAATTTTCTACACCATAGTCACCATTTTATCACTTCTATTTTGAGTACAATCAAATCTCATGTTCTCTTTCAGATTTCGTCTCTTACAGATGACTTCAGGACATTCCTTGACAGGATGGTCAGGACTATGAAGTAGATGGTCCTTTTTCAAATGAAAAAGGAGTTAAAATATATTTGACCAATTGACACATAACAGTTTCATCTTTTGAAGGATTTTCTTTTGGTTTCTTGCCATCAAGTAACTTTATCACAGCTCTGTACTCAGTTTCGTTTATTTTTGCTGAGTGGTAAGGGGTACCTAGTGGTAGAATTCAACTGCAACACACCTAGAAGCACACTATGAACACAATTAAATACATTGTATTTCAAAACACTGAACATTACCAAGCACAAAACAATTAGCTATTCTTTCGGAAACTGGGTGAAGAAACCTCATAAGATGCTCCTATTGTTGATTCATCTGTTGTTTCACTTATAATTGGTTTGACCTCATAATCGTTATTTTTCATTCAATTTGTCACCAATCGCTTACAGACAATCTTCATCCGACAATTTCAAATGAATTATTTCCTCTTGAAATAATTGCATAGCAACTATTTTCACCACAAACCTTTTCTAAGTCATCAACAATTATACCACCACAGTCACAAGCTTTACATAATCTTTTCCACTAATTGTTATAGCAGCTTCTTATATTTCACCACATACCTCAATGTATTCTAATCATATCTTTTCTTTTTCGACTTGCGTCCAGCTGTTTATTATATATATATCTCTCATGGCGGCCATCTTCTCTGCCATTATTGAACAAGCCAATGCCTGTAAGTCAGTCTTCTTAACACACAACCTATGTATGGAGTTTGTTTAATGCACTAATAAATCACTTTCAACTACCAAGCTACTAATTAATAAAAATATGATTTATTTGCCCACAATAACATTTTATAGGCAAGCGTAATATATTTATAATTAGCATAATGTTTATAATTAGCATAATGTCCTTTAAAGTTAGGGCGGGATCAACTTATTCCGACTCCCATCCTCAAGAAATGGGTGTGCCTCAGGGTAGTATCCTTTCTGTTACCTTGTTTT
>JAULBS010156860.1:0-11817 GCA_032355785.1 Symmetromphalus regularis | reverse complement strand
TTCGAAAAATATCAACATTAATGAGGTAAGTTATATATTTTGTTTTTTATTCGTCAAAAACCATGTTCCAAGTAGCATAAACAGACTATAGTGAGCTTGATACCCCGGTAGTGCAGTAGTTAAGCCATTGGATTCATGGCTGGTAGGTACTGGGATCAAATCTCAGTTCAGGCATGGAGTTTTTTAATCTCGATATCCGCTCCAACCCAGAGTGAGTGATCCACAAGACTCAATGGGTAGGTGTATACCACTCACACCAACCAGTGGTTCATGACTGGTTTATCAAAGGCTGTTGTATGTGTTATCCTGTTTGTGGGATAGTGTATATAAAAGATCCCTTGCTGCATTAGTATGGCATTAGTTTCGTCTCTCCTACTAACACTAACCTCTGTCCTAGACAGACAGCACAGGAAGCTGAGCTGTGTTCCCAGGACAGTTTGCTTGAACTTTAATTGGATATAAGCATGAAAATAAGTACAACCAAATCAACCAATTATATCCAGATAGAGTGGTCTACCATTACATGACCAGAACATGTCATTCAAAAGTGACCTATAATGAATATGGTGAAATAAACTTTTAAAAACCTCAAGTATAATAATACTTTGTTTCTCTGAAGATGGTGGTTGGTTGTATTTATTTTCGTGCTTATATCAAATTAAGGTTCAAGCACGCTGCCCTGGGCACACAACTCAGGTTCCCGTGCTGTCTGTCCAGGACAGAGGTTAGTATTAGTAGAAGACACGAAAGCTACTGCTTTTCTATAAACAGCAAGGGTAAGTGGTATACACCTACCCACTAAGCCTTGCAGAGCACTCACTCTGGGTTGGAGCCGATACTAAAATTAAAAATCCCATGCCTTGACTGAGATTTGATCTCAGTACCTACCAACCTCGTGTCCGATATCTTAACCACAGAGTCCGGTCGTGAGTGTGAAGATAGTTGCCCAAACCTTTTATTTTGACTATGCAGCAATTATTTTTAATTAGGGTGGTTGAAAATTAATTGGATAAAAGCATAAAAAATGAGTTAAAACTTTTCATGATGTAATGAGATAATAACATGCTGGTATTTTAGTAATGTCATGGATATGACCGTGCATTGCATTTCAAATCCTAGGGGTCATTTGAGCTTAGACATAAAAGAGTTAAAACAATTCTCAAACTGTTATTTCATCCCATTTTTGAAAAGGAACCACTTTGATGTTAATTTTTATGGCAGTAAAATTAAACTAGAAAATTCCAGTTTCATGTGAATCTATGTGAGAGCCATGCATCAAGAGAAATTTTTCAAATAAAGCCATGATCTTGAAAAACAAGTCTGCAACGAACCGGAAAGGTAGATTATGATGGGTTCTTCATCATAGTCAACCTAAAGTCTGTGTCAGGTAAATCATCATGTAGTTTATGACAAGTGAGGTAATAAAGATTTGAAATAACATATATATGTATGATGTAAATTTTAATCAGTATGAGAAAGCTGGTCTTTGTCTTGTTGTGGGAGTAGTATTTAATTCAAAGATAAAGTGTCAGTCTGAGGTGTGATAGGTCATGAGACTACTCCCCTACAGTGGACATTGTAATCCCTTGCTTGTAATCAGAAAGTTGTGGTGGTGAGTTTCCTCTGTAGACCATGAGTTGTAAGCTATACTTAACCAAAAAGCAAAACACATAACCCAAAAAGTAGATGGATGTGTCCCCACTTCCCTCCAGAATTGATGCCATTGAAGACCCCCTGTGTACTTAGGCATTTTAATTTCAATTTTTCGAAGCATAATGTGCAGGGGATAATTATATAGGCATCACCCCTGTCCAAAGAGTGGGGGAATGTGTCCTCCCAGTCCTCCCTGCAGGATTTACCCCCCTCCCTGTTGCTAATATGTCTATGAGCCAAGTGATCTCTGTATCTATTATGTAAATTTTAATTGTACAAGCAATGGACAATTTTTTAATTCAAACTTATAAGGTCTTAACCCACAGTTGTTTTTAACTGCGTTCAGGATCTTTAACCCACCATTTATATTGTGACATTACGTATTACATATTTTTGTTTTCAGTTATCAAAGTTCAACTGCAATTTTTAAAACAAACTTCAAAATATCAAATTCTTTAACTCTTGTATTATAAGAGTTAAAAAACATCTGCAATTTTTCTAACAGGTTGTCTGCCCATGAGGGTTTGATTATGAGCAACCCCAGTTCACCCAGACCTCGTAAATAAAGGCATTAAGTCTTACTTCCTCTTGCATTAATGCCAATTGTAAGTTGCAAGTAAGGTAGACCCATCAGAAATTGCTCGACCATAATCTACAGCGTAACAGGGAAAAGCAACAGTTGCCCACATGCTAGTAATTAAAACAGCACCAGAGAAAACATCACCGACATGTCGAATTATAAAATTACATACAGAATTGATTTATTAGCCTGGTAGTTCATTTAGTTTCCTCCTATGTTTAGGTTGAGAAAAAAAAAAGATAAGGTAGCATTGCTAGCTACAAAGGAAAGGAATGTTTAAGGATATGCCAGCACATTGTTCAAATTATTGGTTGTTACATGTAACTGAGGCCAGATTTTTTTTTTTTTTTTCTCAAACATGCGCCCCCCCAAATAAAAAATAGGGTAGGAGGGAGGGTAAAATAAAATTAATTTTACCTGTTTTACTCATTTAATTGGTAATGTGCCTGCATATTTTAACCCCATTGAAAAGAAATTATTAAACTTCAAAGTGTAAATTTAACGTTTTTATTTAAACCCTTGTGCAGGTTTTTCTATTTTTTTCTTTTCTAGCCTTCAGTACAGTCAGTGGAAATAAAATAACGGAGAAATTTTTACTTTTAATTTTATTTTAATTTAGCAAAATGTAGGGTCGGCAGGCTCGGGGAACGAATAATTTTAAAATTCTCACCTGATGAAGCAACATTTTGGGAGACGGGGAAGGGGAGTGGGGGGTAATTACATATTTTTGCAGCAATGGACTAAAAATAGAATTTGTTGTGACCTGTTTTGATTTGCAGAAAATCAAAAACTGATTCCATTTCCGGGAATGATTTCGCTCAGTCAATAGAACATTCATCTGAGGTGTGTTGGTCATATGATCAAACCCACTCAGCGGAATCATTCTCTAATTAGGTTTTATTCCCATCTCAACCAGTATTCCATGACTGATATATCAAAGGCCATGGTATGTGTTGTCCTGTCTGTGTGAAAGTTCATATAAAAAACCCTTGCTGCTTTTTGAAAAGCGTAGCCTATGTGGTGGCTGCGGATTTCCTGTAAAGAAATATGTCAGAATAACAATATTTTTGACATCCAATAGCTGATGATTAGATAAAAATCAATGTGCTCCAGAGGTGTCGTTAAATAAAACAAACTTTAAAAAAAATATATACTGAGGTAAAGCAGGAGCTGACCAAAGGATAATAATAAAATGTCTGACATCCAATAGCTGATAATTAAAAAACTTTTTTTTTTTATTTAACTTGTTGGGATATCCTTAAACCTTTCCTTTTTCTAAATTTCTTATATTAATCCCAACTCAGAGATCTTATTAATTTGCTTTCTTTTCTGTCATGATTGCAACACAATGAATACAAAACTGATGACTGGCAGAGGTGACAAGTTCATTGGGATCAAGACTAGACAAAGGGAGACAATTAAAGATGGGATGAATGGTGACCACCAGTGTAAACATAAACTACATCCTGATCAACAGTGCTCACTGGTCAGACAGGTGGTAAAAACATTTCTGAAACTAACAAATTCTCTGTATATTTCCGATTGATGATATCTTTTTTATTACAGTAGGTGAAACTTTTTTTTTTGTAAAATACAAATTTACCAGCATGCACTTCGACAAAAATAGAATAAAATAAATATAAAATTTGGTCCATTTATGTTTAAATTTTCCCACTGAACACATTAAAAGCTATATTAAAGTTTGTTTCACAACTAGTGAGCCCCGGTGGTCCAGTGGTCAGGCTCTCAAGCTAATGACGGTGGTTCAAAACCCATTGGAGGCTGGCTCACACTTGACTATGTTTCAAAATAACCAAATATTTGACATCCAATAGCCAATTAATAAATCAATGTGCTCTAGTGCTGTCATTAAAAAAAAAAATTTCACTACTACTCGTAAACATTGGTAGAGTATAGAAAGTAGCATATATTTCAGATTACATATTTCAATCACATCCATTATATAGAAGCTAACAGAAACCATGACTACTGACAAGCAGATGATTCTGTCACAGAGTGTCAGAAAATATTAGCTCAATCAATAACAGGTGATTGGTCTATTTGTCAAATACATCAGTCAATGACACTGTCCAGACATAACAATTATACCCTGTGCCAGGTGCCACTACTCCCACGATGTCATCATGTTCGAATTTTATGTTAATCTGTCAATAGTAGTACCCAACAAGATCAGCAACTTCAAACAAGTGCACAAAGGATAGCTGGACAGTTCTTCAGTGGTCAAGCTGAATATTTCTAGTGTGAAATGTATAATTTAGTGTGAATTGGATGATTAAATGTAGTGTGAATTGGATGCTTAAAATGTAGTGTAAATTGGATGATTAATTGTAGTGTGAATTGGATGATTAAATGTAGTGTGAATTGGATGCTTAAAATGTAGTGTAAATTGGATGATTAATTGTAGAGTGAATTGGATGATTAAAATGTAGTGTAAACTGGATGATTAATTGTAGTATGAATTGGATGATTAAATGTGTGAAGTGGATGATTATATGTAGTATGAATAGGATGATATGTAATATGAATGGGATGTTTAATTGTATGTGAATTAGATGATTAAATGCAATATGAACTGAATCAATGATAATATTTTAATTACATGTCAGAGGTACATACATATTAAAAATGAGTTATCATCTACCAAGGTAGGCACAGGTAGCCCCCCATCCCTCCCCCACTCCCCATGTGAGCCTTCTTTTTATCTTTTTTTATATAATTGTAACCAAAATCTAATATAGGGTTTGTACCCGATTCATCTGTGCCGTGCCCCCCCCCATGCCCCCAAAAACCCCCATCTCAAAGTCGTTTCTACAGGCCTGAAATAAGTGACACAAATTAGGTTTTAAACATCTTAAAAGAACATGTTTACAATAGTCTACGTTAGTATGTAAGTCAAGACCAAATGGAAAATATGTGTTAATTATAGTACAAGCAGATGTGCTGACACCATGTGACAAAACCATCGACAGCATAACTGACCATTCCGCCATGTTACAAAGTCAGGTATAAGTCAGGTGTCCAAATACCTGAACATCAAAGCAAACATCACACAGGTAGGTAAATCTAGAGAAACCTGATAATGTGATAATTATAAACTAAATCTCTAACCATGATTAATGTCAAGACATGACAGGAAAGGTCCATTCAATAAGGGGACAAAATATGCCAGTTGGAGGGTAAACATGAAAACTAATACCTTGCAAAATAACTGCTTCTTATTCATATGATAATACACAGGTATTTTTAACATAAATACACTGTACGTGATTTAAAGTGACTGAGTTTTTAATGTTATTTAATATAAATACACTGTACGTGATTTAAAGTGACCGTGTTTTTAATGTTATTTAATATAAGTACACTGTATGTGATTTAAAGTGACCGTGTTTTTAATGTTTTTTAATATAAATACACTGTACATGATTTAAAGTGACTGTGTCCCACAGACATGACAGCACATACCACGACCTTTGATGAACCAGTTGTGGACCATTGGTTGGAACAGAAATATTCTATATAAATACATTATAGGCCCTACATGAATTAATGTTATTGGTTTGAGTTTTTAATATTATTTAATATAAATACATATAGAGGATATTAAACGAGTTGCCATTTATTATCAAATTATTTCACAAGGGACATAAATTTGATAATAAATGGTAACAAGTTTAATATTCAATTTATTATCCCAAACAATTTTAATTGTTATATTCTTTAAACTTTCTAATCACACAACAGTTTAGAGAAATGCTATCCTATAACGTTTAGGATGACATTATGTTGCACTTGTTGATATTCTGAGGAAGAAAAACCCTGAAACGCAACATTACTTTAATGTTTTATTAAAGTAATGTTGTGTTTTAGTTTTTTTTATTAACAAAAAATAGGAGTTCACCAACTTAAAAGGACACAAATATGTTAACCATAAATAATTTATCCGACTATTTGCAGTCATAAAAACAAACAAACAGTGCCTTTAAAAAAAAAAAAAAATGCTGTCAATTCCAGAAACACATAATTATGATTTTTTGGCCTAATACTCGAGGCAAGTAAAAGAAACATGTTAAATGCAAGACAAATTCATACAGAAATTGGTGGGATGTATACAAATCTCTGCAGAAATCCACTAAAATAAAACGCTAAAATAAAACCCGCAAGAGAAATCACGCTGAAATGGAGTCATCTTACTATTGCTGTGTAAACAAAATCTGTCAGAAATCTCAATCCGATGTAAAAAGTACGCTTTCTTGCCTGATCAATAAAAACACATAGAAAGTATGAAAATAAGGCCAGAGTTCATTCGATGTAGGGCTAAACAGCTGGTCGGTATCGTAGTTACTGTATACCACACAACTGTGGGTTAAGTGAGTCTTATTTATGGAAAGCTGGACAAAAAAAAAAATGATCCCCATAAACAATGTAATGAAAATAAATGGCATGCTGTAGGGTAGATGGTATGTAAACATTGATTGATTGAATAGTGGTTTAACAATACCAACGCCCAACCCCGCACCCCCCCCCACTCCAGCACTAAAATAAACATTGACTATTTGGAGGGGGGATCAAGCTATGTTTAAAAATTATAAATCACTGACCAGCCCCGATGGTGCAGTGGTTAAGCTACTGAACTCGTGGCTGGTAGGTACTGGGATCGAATCTCAATTGAGGCATTGGATTTTTAATCTCAATATTGGCTCCAACCCTGTCTATGGGATAGTGCATATAAAAGATCCATTGTTGCTTATCGATAAGAGTAGCCACATTAGTGTGGCAGCAGTGGGTTTCGTCTCTCTTACGAACACTAACCTCTGTCCTGAACAGATATCACAGGAAGTTGAGTTATGTGCCTAGGACAGCATGTTTGAACCTTAATTGGATATAAGCATGAAAATAAGCACAACCAACCAATCATAAATGTTTGGAAAGAGGTGATTTAGATATATATATAACATAATAATACAATATACTGTAGGTAATAAATAATATAACAGATATCACTATGGTAGAAATCACAAATTAAATAAAATTGAAAAAACTATAAATTAAGTCTGATAATAAATTTACTACAATAACCAGTTGCCCTATTCTCGAAAAAGTGTAAGTAGTAAGTTGCTCGTAAACGTAGAATTAAACGTAAATGCACTACTAAAAGCTATTAAAGAGTTACATATTTTTTAATCATGTATTTATATCCATTTAAGTTATGTCTATGTTTACATCTAGCTTCGAGAATGAGGTAGTGCTCACACGTAAATTTAATTTATGACAGACGTAGCTGTCTGTTGTAAACGTAAACTTACACTTTTTCAAGGATAAGGGTCCTGTTTTAGAAAAAGAATAATAAACTGTGAACGGAATTGAAATGATTCGGCCACAACCTCATTTCCAAATACACCACATCTAAACAAGTGAATAAACTGCATACTGACATGATAAAATGAAAACCGTTTAGTCATTTTGTTTCTGAATATGGCATTTATGTCATTTCATTTAGTGATGTTGTTAAACAAAACAAAAAACAAATGAACAATTTTTTTCTTTTTTTTCTTTAATCACACCATTAGAGCACATTGATTTATTGACCATCAGCTATTATATGTCAAACATATGATGTGTAGTTTATATGTGGGGTCGACAGGCAGATGGAACAATGGACAGACAGATGGATAGACAAATGGTAAAGTTAGTTTTATTTAACATCTCTAGAGCACATTAATTTTTATCTTATCATCAGCTATTGGACGTCAAACATATGATCATTCTGACATATGTCTTTTAGAGGAAACCCACTGCTGCCCAATAAGCTACCCTTTCTGATAAGCAGCAAGGGGTCTTTTACATTCCCACAGATAGGACTGCACATACCATAGCCTTTGATGAACCAGTTGTGGACCACTGGTTGGAAAGGATGGACAGATGGATGGATGAACAGACAAACAGATAGACAGACAAAGATACACACAATGCTGGTTTTATTTCACCGTACTTGTTTGTTCCGACAGCTGCCGAGTTTTGGACAAGCAATACATTTATTAGAAACTGTCAACACCTGAGTTTAAAACTGTTCTCTGTGACAAATCAGCTGCCCGGATAAAATTACAGACACTGCATGGGCTTTACAAGAATATTACAGTCCATGGGCTTTACGAGAATCTGCACAAGGAACATCACAAGCATTGTTACTGATTGGAAACGTTTTCACAATTCATACCTTGAAAGTGTTCAGTTTGGATCAGATACTGCCATCTATCAAGACATGACAACAATGATGTAGTCTGTAATTACAAGATCAGCAACTTTTGTAGTCGGTTGTAACCATTATTTATTAACAGGGGAAACACCCAGCAGAAATTGTTAGGGGTTGTTACAAATCTTCAATTGTTTTGAAGGGGGTGGGAAGAAAATAAGGATCAAAGTAGAGGCAGGTGATGTTAATTATGTAATATTGTTAAATTATACTTACAAAATATTATTTATTAACAGAGGAACTCCCAAAGTGGAAATTGTTAGGGGTTGTTAAAAATCTTCAATTGTTTTCAAGGGGGTGGGAAGAAAATAAGGATCAAAGTAGAGGCAGGTGATGTTAATTATGAAATATTGTTCTTATCACAAATTGTGCATGTGATTGCTGCCAATAGACCATTACTGTGACCACCCCGTGAAAAACAAACATTTCAACTTGCATACTTTCTTTTTTAGTTGAGTATATCACCATAAATCCTTGCTGGTTTTGATGGGGGAAGAGAAAAAAAGAAAGCTAAACTAAAGACAGCTGAAGATAATTATGTAATTTACTGGTACATCATTTTTAATTAAACTTGAGGCTATTACTTATTATCTGGTGATCTTCCAAAGTGTTAACTGCCTGGGTTCACTATCGGATCCTTGATTAAAAAAATAAAATTTGTCAAATGTCATATAAACTGTTAAAGCAGGTTAAAATCCCTCCACACATGCATTTAGTGTTTTTATTGCATAAATACATCAAAATTATTTTTTAAAAAGAAGAAAGATGACTCTTTAGGGAATCATGTGCCATAAAAATAAACATGATATAACTGTAAATAAATCTGTTCAGAATTAAAAATCAAAAAAATAATTTCTTAATTCCACTTCTCTTTCAATCTTGACAAATCATAATTCTTGGCTTCTGCTCAGAATTTGTTTCCTAAAACAGCATACTTAATAATAGTCTACTTCTTAAAAGAGTATGTTAAAATAATTTCACTTCACTTTATACTCACTGCTGTGGGGGGAGAACAGAGAGAAAGGAAGAATATAGAAAAGAAGCAAAAAAAAATGGAGTGGGTCTAACATATTCAGAGCAGCATGTAAAATTATCCATCATTAAAATGGAGTAAATAAAAGGTTTTAAATTACACAAATATTAGTGCTTTGCATCAGGAAAACCAAATACATCAATCTCTTTTATCATTAGAAAAAATCTGTCAGCAAAAGCCCCTAGCTTTGGCGAGTATTCCCCGACTACTCATTTGACATAATAATTACAGAAATAAATGCAGCCTCCAAGATAAAACTTGATCTCTTCCATGTTTTATAGCTTCATAAAAACAGTGCATAAAAGATTCGTTCAAATTAATTACAATTTTACCTGTTTTCCATGGAAAGGCTGAACTGAAATTTCTATTGATAAAGTTCTGACTACTAGAAAATGGCGGAGATATTTCCTGGGAGTGGATCAACAACACTATCAGTTTCATGTGTTTGGTCATTGCGACATGTTATGATAGCCTGCCATTAACAATTAAAATTCTCCTTCAGCATGATTTCCTCTCAGTTCTTTGAAAACAGCATTTCACAAACGTCAATATTTTATCATTATGCAAGGAAAAAAAGTTTTTGAAGTATTAATTTTCAAAAGTATTTTTTTTAAAAACAAACAACCGACCATTGCAGTATTAAAAAGGACCTGCAAGTAACCAGAACATAATTTCATGACCATGATCATTCAATGTTGTGGCAGTTAGAACATTTTAATTCATTGTAGATACAAACAACTTACCTCAAATACAACTTTATTCATATGCAAATGTAATTAAGGCATAAAACAAAAGACTGGCTACCTAGGTACAACAAATTTTAAATATTAATATCTTGTGTAAGCAATACAACCAAGATTTTCTTTATTAAAATTGTGTAAGAATTCTGATGACAATCAAATAACTATAAATAACACACAAGCATACGCATACACATACACACCCATACAACTCACACCACACACACAGACATACACTCATACTCATAACACATACACACATTTATATACATAAATTTATGACAAACCTCTCTTTAAATACCCACTGAAAAGAGTAATAAAGAGTGGCCTCTTTAGACAAGTGGCTGCTTTATACAGGTTAAACTATACTAAATTAGCCAACTTGGAAACAAAAAAGCAAGTGGCTGCTTAATACAGGTGGCCATGGGCAGGTTTGACTGTATAGAAAAGAATTAAATTTTTAATTATATATGAACAATGGATATCACATAAACAGATTACTGCTGGATTTAAAATAAAATATATTCTGTGATATACCAGACAGTGTGAGCCTCAGCAGAATGTCGGACTATCAAGCTGATGACGGGGGTTCAAAACCTGTTGAAGGCTGACTCACACCTGACTATATATCAAAATAACCTAATGTTTGACATCCAATAGCCAATGATTAATAAATCAATGTGCTCTAGTGGTGTCATTAAACAAACATAAAAAACTCAAAAAACACAGTTATACCAGACAATATTAATGAGTACACTAAACATTTACTGAACTCACTGGGTCAAGAAGTATATAATACACACGAGACATTCTGCAACATTATTTTTGAAAACACTTCAAAGGGGATATTAAATTACACGGGAACGTGGTTATTAAAGACGCTGAAATGCATACTGCACTGAATCTCGATGGAGAGATATATTCCTAGCATTCATTTTTTTGTTTTTTTATGGGATACTTGTTGGAGAGAATAATGTGCAAACCCGATACCGTTGACAAGGTGGTGGAAAAACTGTCGATACCGCTTCATTTTGCTCACCAGTATGTAAATGACAAAGGTAATTTAGATAGTCTGTTATCCGTGAAAGCTAGAAGTAAGCTTATCCTTTTTATTTCGGCTCCAAGCTTATGAGTAAATGTATGAGTAAAGTTGTTTGGTAACATCAGGTATTAATTATGTGTAAGTGTTTTTGTTGTATTATAGGGTTACGCTGTTTGAAAACATTAACAAATTGCGTTCAAGTATAAAGGATCAAATTAAGAACTACTTAGTAGTTGAGTGGTTTAGATATCAGTTAATTGTAAAATATGAAATATGGTAGTCAATTGTTTATTGTTGTTGTTTAAAGTAAAGTTTGTTTTATTTAACGACGCCTCTAGAGCACATTGATTTTTAATCTTATCAGTGGCGATTGGACGTCAATCATATGGTCATTCTGACATATGTATTTAGAGGAAACCCACTGCCGCCACACTGGCTACTCTTTCCGATAAGCAGCAAGGGGTCTTTTATATGCACCGTCCCATAGACAGGACAGCA
>JAULBS010156859.1:0-26379 GCA_032355785.1 Symmetromphalus regularis | reverse complement strand
CTTAAGGTTCCTCAGTGTATTCAATTTATCTCATGTCAGCTTAATGTTCCTCATTGTATTCAGTTTATCTCATGTCATCTTAATGTTCCTCAGTGTATTCAATTTACCTCAAGTCAGCTTAAGGTTCCTCAGTGTATTCAATTTATCTCATGTCAGCTTAATGTTCCTCAGTGTATTCAATTTATCTCATGTCAGCTTAATGTTCCTCAGTGTATTCAGTTTATCTCATGTCAGCTTAATGTTCCTCAGTGTATTAAATTTACCTCATGTCAGCTTAAGGTTCCTCAGTGTATTCAATTTATCTCATGTCAGCTTAATGTTCCTCATTGTATTCAGTTTATCTCATGTCACCTTAATGTTCCTCATTGTATTCAGTTTATCTCATGTCATCTTAATGTTCCTCAGTGTATTCAATTTACCTCTAGTTAGCTTAATGCTCCAGTCTATTTAATTTATCTTAAGTCAGCTTAATGTTCCTCAGTGTATTCTATTTGGCAGCTTAAGATTCCTCAGTGTATTCAGTTTATCTCAAGTCATCTTAATGTTCCTCAGTGTATTCAATTTATCTCATGTCAGCTTAATGTTCCTCAGTGTATTCAATTTATCTCTTGTCAGCTTAATGTTCCTCAGTATATTCAATTTATATCATGTCAGCTTAAGGTTCCTCATTGTATTCAATTTATCTCTTGTCAGATTAAGGTTCCTCAGTGTATTCAATTTATCTCGTCAGCTTCATGATCCTTAGTGTATTCAATGTATCTCATGACAGTTTAATGTTCCTCAGTGTATTCAATTTATCTCATGACAGTTTAATGTTCCTCAGTGTATTCAATTTATCTCATATCAGCTTAATGTTCCTCAGTGTATTCAATTTATCTCGTGTCAACTTAAGGTTCCTCAGGGTATTCAATTTATCTCTTGTCAGCTTAATGTTCCTCAGTGTATTCAATTTATCTTGTCAGCTTAATGTTCCACAGTGTATTCAATTTATCTCTTGTCAGCTTAAGATTCCTCAGTGTATTCAATTTATCTCTTGTCAGCTTAATGTTCCTCAGTGTATTCAATTTATCTCATGTCAGCTTAATGTACCTCGGTGTATTCAGTTTATCTCATGTCTGCTTAATGTTTCTCAATGTATTCAATTTATCTCATGTCTGCTTAATGTTTCTCAATATATTCAATTTATCTCATGTCAGCTTAATGTTCCTCAGTGTATTCAGTTTATCTCATCTCAGCTTAATGTTCTGCAGTATATTCAATTAATCTCATTTCAACTTCCATGTTCCTGAGTGTATTCAGTTTATCTCATGTAAGTCTGATGTTCCTCAGTGTATTTAATTTATCTCGTCAGTTTAATGTTCCTCAGTGTATTCAATTTATTCCATGTCAGCTTAATATTCTTCAGTGTATTCAATTTATCTCAGGTCAGCTTATGTTTCCAGTGTATTCAATTTATCTCATCTCAGCTTAATGTTCCTTGGTGTATTCAATTTATCTCATGTCAGCTTAATGTTCCTCAGTGTATTCAATTTACCTCAAGTTAGCTTAATGCTCCAGTGTATTCAATTTATCTCATGTCAGCTTATGTTTCCAGTGTATTCAATTTATCTCATGTCAGCTTAATGTTCCTCGGTGTATTCAATTTATTTCATGACAGTTTAATGTTCAACTGTGTATTAATTTTATCTCATGTCAGCTTAATATTCCTGAGTGTATTCAATTTATCTCATGTCAGCCTAATGTTCCTGAGTGTTCAATTTATCTCATCTCAGCTTAATGTTCCTCAGTGTATTCAATTTATCTCATGTCAACTTCATGTTCCTCGGTGTATTCAATTTATCCCATGTCAGCTTAATATTCTTCAGTGTATTCAATTTATCTCATGCCAGCTTAAGGTTCCTCAGTGTATTCAATTTATCACATGTCAGGTTAATGTTCCTCAGTGTATTCAATTTATCACATGTCAGGTTAATGTTGCTTAGTGTATTGAATTTACCTAAGTTAGCTTAAGGTTCCTCAGTGTATTCAATTTATCTCATGTCAGCTTATGTTTCCAGTCTATTCAATTTATCTCATGTCAGCTTATGTTTCCAGTGTATTCTGCTTACCTCATTTGTCAGCTTGAATGTTCCCCAGTGTATTCCCAGAGATCTCTCTGCTTTGATGTCAATATGAATTTGGACAGCCTCCTCTGGGTTCACATGCTGTGTTTTCATGAACTCCCTGAAAAAACACCACCCATTAGTTGGACACTTATTGTCACTAAATATATTTTAATCATGAGAGTGAAATCTTCTAAATACATTGGATATATTTGTTCTTTCTCAGTGGATCTTTTGGCCAAGTTTCCATTTTGAACAGTGGTCCACAACTGTTATATAAAGAGTTGTGGTTCTTGACATTCTATCAGTGTCAAAGTGCTTGCACCAAAATGAAAAGACTGCCATGGTGGTACTGGGATTAAATCTCAGTCATTTTTTTTCTAATCTCAGTACCAGTTCCAATCCAGAATGAGTTCTCGTCCAGATTAGTTGGATAGACGTACGCTACTTACAGTGATCACTGGTCTATAACTTGTCTAATAAAGACCATGATTTGTGCTATCAGTTCTGTGGGACAATATCAAAAAAAAATTGTTTATTTCAATAAGCATACCCACATTTTGTAGCAGCAGTGGGTTTATTCTTTTATATTAAACATAATTTCTGTCTTTCACAGGACAGGTGTTTTGTGCCTTACGTTTGAATCTTAACTGAATTTAAACACAAAAATAACTAGGCTAACCAAACAAAAATGTAAAGTGTAGTCCATAAAGCAGCAGTGTAAGAAAATGCATTGCAAATGCTGTGGGCCTAATTAAAGCGGCGTAAACATATTATATATAAATACTTTACAAATTATGTTTGACATATGTACAATACAGAAATTACATTTGGTATGTCCTTCATTGTTTTAGAAAATAAAAACTGGCAGTTCCGTTAGCTGACATTGCACCTAAAATCATCTGGTTTGGCGAGTGTTTCATGGTTGAAATTGTGTACTTTTCGTCATATCGCTTTCCTGGTGGTCTATGCACATTACGTTTTTGCAAAACAAACTGCTGTAGGGTTAATTCGTCCATGTACAAGACTTTACTCCAATTTTCAGTGGTCCAATGCTGATGTCATTTAGCAAATGTTAAACGCTTGGATTTCATGGTTTTTCGTCAACCTTGGTTTACAAGCAGTTTTAAACAATTTCAGTCCAAATTCATTGCTCAAATGATGTGAAATAGTCATTCTACTCATATTTGTGCCTTTTGCTAAGAAAGCACCCTATATTTTCTTAATTGAACTGGTTGGAGAATGCACAGCAATCCTTTTCATCAAATGATCATCTCTGACACTGGTCTTCTTAGGGTGACCACTTCTCTTCTAGTGACTATAAGTCCCATGGATTTTAAAATTGACAATTGCATTATGAATGGCAGTTTTACAAACACCGTATTTTGCACTAATTTCGCATTCTGAATATCCTTTGTTGTGTAATGTCACTATTTGGGCATGCTGGACATGGCTGAGAGATGTTTTTTTGCCCATTTTACCAGTTACAAAAGACCAATTATATCTACAACATTGACTCTCCAAAAGACAAAAAGTGAATGAATAATGCCTAGCTGGTTCAGAGAAAAGGATAATGCAGTCTCATGCAATAATTACCAAAGACAAAATGGCTGATGCAGTCTGATGCAAATAATGGCAAAAAATCTATTTTTTCATTGGTGGTCTTAAACTTTTGGGAAGCACTGTAATTATTAAAGAAACATTGATTACAGTATGGTTTTAGTCGAACAATTATGGACATTACCGACCACGATGTAAAATCACTAAGAAACTAACTACTTTGTGGCACTTCAAAATGAAACCAGTTAACTTACGTTAGTAAACATTGGTCGCAAATAACTACGTTGTGCCCAAATTAACACAATCTAAAGCCCTACTGTTTTTCACTTCCACAAGTTTACTGACACAAACAATTTTATAGACTGTGTTTACAATTCCACATTTAACAAAAGCAGGCTCCATGTGTATGACTTAATTTCCACTGGAGCGGGATGTAGATAAAGTGGTAGTGTTTCCGCATGTGAAGTGGTAAGTCATCAGATCAATCCTCAATATATCCATTTGCAGTTTGGGCTATTTTCCATTCCAACCAGAGGTCAACAACTGGTTCATCAAAGGCTGTGGTATGTGCTGTCCTGTCTGTGGGAAAGTGCCTATAAAAGATCCCTTTCTGCTTATTGGAAGAGTAGCCTATGTGGTGGCTGATGTCCAATAGCCGATGATAAGATCAAAATTAATGTGCTCTAGAGGTGTTAAATAAAACAAACTTTATTTTATTTAATTTCCACTGATTAAAAATGTTGAGTGCTGTTAAATACATTGCTTTCCTTGAGAAAGATGATTTCACAGATAACAAGTTCTTACCTTGGTTCATAAGCCCCAATAGGAATGGCAGCCAGTGTGAATTTCCCATACTTCTCTCCAATTGTCTTAAACGCTGAACAGTAGCCAGTGTCACCAGCAAAATAGAAACGATGTTCTGGTCCAATTACTGCCCAGCTACACCACAATGTCTGAAAGAAAACAATTTTTTTTTAATGTAATGCATATAACAAAACTGGCTCAAAATCTTATCTATGCAAATTTTCTGTGATGGGGAGCAGTAAGGTAGAATAATATTGAAATACTAATGCAGTTCTAATCAACTCTTTGAACATGTGTTGGAGGGTTATTTTCTAAATATGTGTATCTTTTGTCTGTGGTTTTTAACAAAACAGCAGTTTATTAATTAATAATACATGTAAAATAATCAATTATAAAACAATATATAGTATAATCTCGATTTAATGCCAATCTCCCGTATCGCCAACTTTATTCCAAGTACCATTTTTTTTCTTTGTTACTTCCCTCTATTTAGCGCCACCCTCGGTATCCGCCATCCACCAAACATGTTTTTGAACAAAGTGCATTTTATATGTTATACTCCCTTCGATTCTATTGCCTATGCTTCAATTAGCTGTAATCAAGCAGCTCGACAGGAGTATATTGGCTGTAATTAAGCTCATCAGGAGTTGTTACTTTTGTTGTCTAATGATTGACAACACCATTGCAGTGATTTTGCAGTTCAAAGAAGTAGCAGTACAAGACAAAAAGCCGCTCTGATGATCACATGACAATAATGATTGATAATTCTTGGTTAAATGCGTAACGTCAGTTGTTTTAGTGTAATCAAGTATTATTCGCATTTAATAAATAAACCAACAAACAGAGACATTCACTAATCTCACTGATGTTCAAAGAGTGAGGAAACCTGATGTTTATTTTGTGAGCTTGTTTTGTTTTTGTTGTTTATTTTAGTTTTAAACAAAGTGTATATTTAATACATATGAAAAAAAAATGTTTGGTGGCCCATCCTTGGCACCCTCACTTTACCGCCAACTCGATATAATGCCAAAATCACATTGGTACGACAGTAGGTGGTAAATCTCGGTTATACTGTATATATCATTGTATTAGTGTTAAACTTTAACTTAAAGGTTTGTAAAGAAAGTAATTTATACAAAATACCCATTTGGTATCAAGAAGCCCTCGTTTACTCATTCTCAGCTAAGTGAACAATTCACCAATATTATTGTCACTCACATCACATTTGGACCCACTTTTGGATTTCACATGATCCCAGAAGTTATGTGCTAACTAAAAATAAAGCATTTGGTCGTACTAGCTATAGATTTTATTTAATACATATCTGGTAAAGCCAGGGGTGAGAATTGTCCGCAGAACCACAGAATTCTGCAGATTTTATCTCCCCATGATCGATCTTGTGAATCGCCTAAATTCAATGAAATAATTTTGAGGGGGGCTGAGGTCCATTTTTTTTGCCGTTTTTCTTCTAAGCAATGAAAAAGAGCCCGATCTCAGGCAGAAATGTTTCCCGGAAAATAAAGAATAGTTTTGAAATAGCTCCCGTGAAAAACACGTGAGCGGTCGACACTCGGTATTCTGTGAACTATCACGCTTTCCTTCAATTTCTCGCGGATCACTTCGGCCATATCCGACAGGCAAAAACAAACTTAAGTGGAATTTGTTGGAGGAAAAGGACCCTCAAAGTTCACCAAAGTGCACCATTTCCCTCTGTATTTCTGAAAAAGCTCCTACCTTGGGAGGAGCTACCGCCCCATCCCAAACCCTCTCCCGGATCGGTCCATTTGCAAAAAATTCCCCTTTTGGGATTTTGTGATCCAGAAATCCTCCCAATGAAAGGAAATGTGACTTCTTGTTGGTTTTCCATTAAATATATCTCTCTTACTTTTTTTTTAAATCTCCTCTGTTTTTCTAATTTGCCATTCTCAGCCTTGCTCTGTTATAAAACTATTGTAAAGTAAACAGGCTAAATTAGCATACATATATTTTCACTTACATATTTATGTAACATAGTATTGGCCAAAGTCAGAGGATTTTGTTAGTGCTTGAATTGTAAAAAAAATTGCCATTCTCTTCTCTCGAAATTTAGCATCAGATATGTGAAACATACTTATCTCATAAAGTTTGTCCGCAAAAACAGTATACAAAAATCCTAAATATTGCAAATGACGTGTACACAAACCATCTATTTGATTTTACAGTCTATTCAGGGTATGGTTTTAACTTCCAAGGTAATATCTCAGGTAGTAAACAAAATCCTAAAGGTACGTTTGATTTCCGTCAGATACGTTAATATAAAAAGTCCTGTAACATGTGTAAATTAGCAGATACATCTTCATATGACATGGCTAAGGATGGATCAACATCTACAAATGTACTTGAAGCAGTTGCTTTGCCAAACACCAACACACAAAGATTTTTATGTATTAGACCCTAATTTGCATATTTGTCATCAAATACGTTTTCATCATATACATTTACTAATTAAAGAATATACCAAATATTGGGACCGGAATTTAACGATGACACATGGAATTAACGCTAACAAGACATGCGTGGAATAGAGATGTCCTTTTTCTGGCACACATGGAGAGATTTGAAAAGATTGTTCTCGAGGAAAAATCCAAATACATCTGGTGAGTACTAACAAAAACTGACATTATATTCTTGTATTCCCATTTGATGTGTTTTAATGCTCATTTACTTCAATGATTTCCATTAAATAAGATTAAGTAATATGTGTATTGATATATCTCATCAAACTGTAAATAGCGTGCTATGTCTGTATTTAACGTATTTGATGATAATTTAACGTATATGATGTATGATGTGTTACACGACATGTTTGGAGAATTGTTAAAACATGTCTGTGCAAAAACAATACGTATTTGCCATGAACAACTGCCCCCAAATCACAGGGCATTCCAACATTACCATACACTGTAATTCAAGTGTGGTTGTTATTAGTGTTAACGTATTTGACTCAAAAGTTAACATATCTGATGGAATTATGAAAAAGTCTGTCGAATATAGCAAACTTATTTGCAAATCAACAATATATTGTTTGCAATGATAGCAACATGATAATTATTTTCAATTGATTAATGTTTGACCTTCCTTTTCAGAAAAATGGGCAAGACTCGTGCAGAATATCAAAAAGAGTATCACAAGCAAAAAAAAGAAAATAGACAAAACATTCCTATTTAGAGAAAGGCTTCGTGTGAAAGGGTACAGAATACGTATCAAGGAACTTACTAAAAAGAAATAAAAGTACGTTAGAGAAAGGAATGTAGTGTATAGCCAGGTGTACTCGAATAAACGTAAATTAACAGATAACGTTGATACGCCATTGTCTGAACAGTCAGAAGCAGTGTCATGCAGCACAGATGGTACTGTGTGAACCGTTGAAAGGGTCTCTCGTCAATCCAAATTGCAGATGCAAGTAAAGCTTATGTTTCATAACTAGCATACATGACTAAAACGATCAAAGGCATTGAAAAGGGCTAGAACAAATTTGGCGCAATTGAATGGAAGAAAGTGTTCCAGCGATTAAAGGCCGCATGTGCAGCTAAGAATACACATGGACAAGCTGTTGATTCTAGGCAGCCTGATTTTGAACCCGCACCTAATACAAGAACATGGAATGATCTTTATGAATCTGGGATTAGTCCAAGTCAGCTCCCAAGAACAGTAGTAAGAAAACTCACAATGACAAATGCACTACTGAATGAGATAAAAGAAAGTGTAAAGTCAAACACAACTCAAAAGAAAGTTAAAAGTTCTGTCATCTGTGGTTGGTGGTAAAGTGATGAAGAAGTACAAATTTAACTAGGGTCTACACAAGGCAACCGGACTGTTTTGTCGAGGCTTGACTAGATCTAATTCAAAAGCTATCATACTGCAAGGCAGAGCTTGAATACTCCTCTTCAGAAATAATTTGAGAAGAGTGGTGATTTCTTTCATGGAATGTGATGATGTAAGTGTCTGCATGCCTGAAAAATCTGACAAGAAGAAACACAATGGAGAGTTACAACAAACGCACATACTCAATGATTACCTTTCTGGTGTGTTTGATAAGTTCCAAATTGAACATCCAAATATACAAATATCATTTTCAGCATTTTACAAATTGAGGCCAGCATACATATTGCTAACTTCATACTTATCCAGGAACACGTGCTTCTGCAATAAGCACCAGAACATGGCAATGAAATTGAAATGTCTATGCATGTTGGGTCTACACATCTCCAAATCTCCGGAAGTTGTTTGCAAAAATCTTACATCAGATGACATTAACATGTTACTTGTTAACATTACTGAAGACTGAATAGAGTTTGAAGAATGGCAAAAGGAATTTGTTGATGGAAAGAAGAAGATGAAAGTTGTGAAAGTCATGAATAATACTGATTTCAAGTACATGCGAAAGGATTACTCAGTTTCTTGGCCATGTTGGGAGGGTGAAAGTCGAATATGCAGCTATAAACATGCTGAATGATACACTCCCGAAAGGTCACATTATACCACAGATAGATTTCGCAGAGAATTTTACATGTGCAAATATGGATGAAATTCTAAGTGCATATTGGAATTCAACAAGTGTTATATTACACCCATTAGCTGTATTCTACATGGCTGACAAACTTGAACATAAAAACTTTGTCTTTGTTACCTGAGCTGAAGGCTACATCACCTAATGTCAAGTAAGTACACTACTGGACCGATAGTCCATCATCCCAATACCGGAATCACAACATCTTCGATATTGTTCTAAATCACAAAGAGTTGTTTGGTGTGGAAGCTCACTGGAACTAGTTTGAGACTGGACACTGCAAAAGTCCATGTGATGGGCTTGGGGGAGCCTGCAAAGGCCAAGCATCAGACGCTGTGAAACAAGGTAAAGCAAACATGCATCGGCCTTCACCTTATCGATGAAAATAATGGATCACGGAAGAAAGGTAAAAATGAACAGTAGTATAGTGGTTATCAATCTGGAAGTACTTCAGTTTCAAAGGTAATACCAAATAAAAGGTAATGCAAAATAATGATAGTTGTCTTCTTGGTAAGGAATTGTTACTAAGGAAGAGCAGGCGCTTTATATTCAATGATAGTTTCACTGTGAAAAAGCAATTTCACAAAATGTTGGCTTGGGGAATTTTCCACAAGAATATGACAGTTGCAGATCTAGCTTATAAAACGAGTGATCTGATTGGATAATATTTTTTAAGTATGATATCATCAAAAACGGTTCTTATAGATGGCGCGGTAAGCAGCCCGGGGTTTTATGAGCTATATTGGTCAGGGGTCCAAACGGACTCGGAGTGATCCTTGACGTTGTGAGGATGGTTTATTGGAAAAGTCCTAGAAGATGATAAAGCTGAATGTGATGCGAAATTGACATTTATGGAGAAATCGTGCAGCAAAGGCAAGTACCTGTCCTACAAGTGGCCAGCACGTCCAGATGAAATCTGGATACTGTTTGAAAAGTGAAGACATACATAAGCGCCAGTATGGAATATCGGATGTAGACCTAATCCATATCAAATGTGCATCCAAACAGAATGGACTTCCACCTGTAATATGATTTTGGACATCGGCATCAAACTTGTCAAATATGTTAACATACAGAAAACATGACATAACAATCCACAATGAAAGTTATTTTTACCTTTTTGTTTACAAAACCAAGTTTTCAAGATTGTGAGACTGATCGAACAAGTGTTATTTATGTTGGATGTTTTTGTTGTAGTTGATGTTTTTCTCTCTGATACGTTAATACGTTCAGTGTTTTCAAAACAAGGCGGCGGGCGACGCATTTACCGGTCTATTTGCAAATTTGTTCCGTCTCCTTAAAAAAAAAAAGTTCCTTTAAAGTTATAATTATAGTGCTCCTCCTCCTACTCTCTTCCTTCCAACTCCTACTCTCAAATAAAATGAAAAGCCTGTATGTTCATGTTTATTGTATTGTAAAGTGTGTAATGGATAATGGTAAAACAAAATACTTTGAGAACAATGTATTCTCCTATAATCCTTTAATTTGACAATGGGTTAAGTAACCATTATAGTTTCATTAGCGGAAATGAAATTTGGTAAATATTGGTTTTAAAATTTGTGTTATTCAACATGCATCTATTGAGAGCAATTTTCATTGACTAAATGTTTGTCATATTACAAATACCACTCAAATAGCAGTACATTTGATTGTCATTTTTAATAAAGACCATTTGCACTTCATGATGTTTTGTATGTTTCACTTGATATTTTATACAATTCTCACACTTCACGTATTTCACAATCACAAATTAGACTCATCCTGTTGTGATGCTCATATCTCATAAATAACGTCTGGTGTGGTCAGCCAACGAATGATTCTTGTGACTATGATGTGCCTCTATTCGATTTTATGCACAGGCGTTCTATCAGTAAAGGTTCGTTTTATGCACAGGTGTTCTATCAGTAAAGGTTCATTTTATGCACAGGCGTTCTATCAGAAAAGGTTCATTTTATGCACAGGCGTTCTATCAGTAAAGGTTCCTTTTATGCACAGGCGTTCTATCAGTAAAGGTTCATTTTATGCACAGGCGTTCTATCAATAAAGGTTCATTTTATGCACAGGCACTCTATCAGTAAAGGTTCATTTTATGCACAGGCGTTCTATCAGTAAAGGTTCATTTTATGCACAGGCGTTCTATTAGTAAAGGTTCATTTTATGCACAGGCGTTCTATCAGTAAAGGTTCATTTTATGCACAGGCGTTCTATCAGTAAAGGTTCATTTTATGCACAGGCATTGTATCAGTAAAGGTTCATTTTATGCACAGGCGTTCTATCAGTAAAGGTTCATTTTATGCACAGGCATTCTATCAGTAAAGGTTCATTTTATGCACAGGCCCTCTATCAGTAAAGGTTCATTTTATCATCAACCAGCATTGGGAATTGTTCACTTGGCTGAGAATGAGCGTCCTGCATTACAAAACAATATTATATATATATATGATTATATTAGTGTTAAACTTTAACTTAAAGGTTTGTAAAGTAATTTATATAAAATACCCAGTTGGTATCAAGAAGCCCTCATTTAGTCCAGCGTTATGATATATATATATATATATCAGACCATAGTTTTTAAGGTTTGCGGGTGCAATTGCACCCATACAGCACCCATAATTTCAATCAACGGGTGTGATAAACCACAATCGTACCACTTGGAAATCACTCACCTAATTAATAATAATATGTAATTTCTTACTTTTGTCAGCTCATTATATAATAACTCAAGTCTTCTATAAATATTTCAGACATATGTACCAGTATATTGAATTCATAACTCATTATATCTATGATTTTTCAAAAGGAAAAACAAATAACTGGTATTCTTGTTTGTTGTGCTAATTGGGTATCCGTACAATGTTTGATCAGTCTGTTACAATTCCATTTTGTCATCCTTGATCATTTCCGTTTGTGGTGTTAAACAAGACATTCGGAAAAACTTGGCCGATTTTGTTGTATCGATATAATTCGTAAAATAGCCGAGTTGTTCCAATATCATATCAAACAAAGTTTTCCAACATAGATGGACAAAGTTTTATTAAACAACATGGCGATTTTTCACTCGCGTAAATCATTTCAGGCATGCAATTTATCACTCGCCTAAGCATTTTCAGGTGTGTGATCTATCACTTGCCTGGATATTTCAAAAACTAAGGTCTGATATATATATATATTAGTGTTAAACTTTAACTTAAAGGTTTGTAAAGTAAGTAATTTATACAAAATACCCAGTTGGTATCAAGAGGTCCTCGTTTACTCCAGTGTTGATTAGGAAGACACACAAGCTTCACATTTGTTTCAAGATGTTCAACTTCTTCCCACCATGATCTCTCCACAACACGTTTACAACCATTGTTGGTCATCCATTCTTTCACTCCCATTGGAACGTACCATGTCAGGTTTTCAAACTTTATTTGAAGATCTTTCACTGATTCTTTGTCCAGATGATCAAAATGGTTGTGGCTTATAACTACAACATCAACCTGTGGCAAGTCTTCTATCTCGCAGGGTGTTGGACGGTATCGGACTGGACCTAAACAAGGTGGGCCACACCGACGGGCAAAAATAGGATCTGTTAAGACAGTAAGTCCATCAACCTGAACAAGAACAGTGGCATGACCAATCCACATAACAGGTATTCCATTGTTTGGAGACTTACCAAACTGCTCAAGGCTTGGTTTTATTACTGGCAATGTCTCATCAAGTTCCTAAAAAAACATATTATCAATACTTTAACTGTACGTGTAAATATGAGCCCTATTCTGACATCACTAAGTATTTAATGACACCCCAGCATCATGGTTAGTAAGTTGCTACTAAAATAATGGAATCTCGTTAACATGATTGTACTGTTACAGATATCTGTAGATATCAAATCAGGGTTTGTACAGCATGGGCTGCCAGAATTTATGTAACTGTTCCAAAAAATGTCCAAAGCCCTAAAGCCTTCCTCGCAACATCAGGGGTCCTGTGTCCACTCATGTCCGTGGGACCCCTGACCAATATAGTTCATAAAAACCTGGGCTGAGAAAACTTTTTTGGATTGGATGCTTCTCCTGATGCAAAAAACCATTCACAATTAGGCTTTGAATGCATCAGCCTTCACATTATCGATGTAAATAATGAATCATAGAAGAGACCAAAAATGTATGTGTTCGTAAATTTAAATGAAAAAAACTGACACAATGACTTTTAAAATGAGGAGACTGTTATAAGCTTTATCTGCCCCATGAAATATGCCAGGTTTTGTTTAGGGGAGTGCAATAAAGGTTATACATGAGGGGTTTAGGGAATTAAAAAAACCCTATATTTTTCTAAGAAACTATTTTTCACTTTGTGTATGAAAAAGAGGAAATGAGCAGAAACAGATGTTACACGCCTTTATTACTAATTACTATACTTGTATATTTAGGTTTCCCATGGTTCCCCACATAATTTTAAATCTGAAAAATCTCTTAAAAATGTGAAACCAAATCTTAATTTTCTGGAAAATAGTAAACATTTCACATTGTGATGTTCGTCAATGTATAATAGTTTTAATGTTTCAGTTGAAAAGGTAATAAACAGAATAAGTCACAATTTTGTGAAGTATACAGACACAGATCTACATCCCAATCACCTATCAATTCTCTTTTTACAATAAAAATATTAAAAATGTACATTACAATCCATGGGCAATTTTAACCTATGAGAATAAGTTGGAACTGATATATTTTTAGTTCATAACATTGATAGATTCTATTAGTCTTATTCATTCAGAGTGACTGATGAAACAAATGTAAGTGACACTGAACACAAACCTGTTCTGAAGGAATGCCACTACGATCTTCGTCTATCCCTGAATAAAACTTAAACAACTGATAAGGTTTGCTGCTTGGTGTTCCTGTCCAAGTATCCCATGGATTAGCAAACAAGCCAAGAAAAGTCTTTTGGGGTTTCACACAATCATTTTCATCTTCCATGTTGTTCTGGTGGTATTTCTACAAGCACAAATTTATAACTGTTACCTAGGGGTGCAATGATACAGCCAAAACTGTATTGCGATACAACAAACCCATATTGCATATATACAGTTTGATTAATTACCAAGATGTGATAAAGTCATATTTTGATACTAGAATCACACTAATTACTAAACATATATCAGGCAGGCAGACCTGTACCAATTCCTGATGAAAAAAAAGATAATAATTATATAGACACAGTAGATATGTATTAATTAATTTTAACTTTTATTTTTATAACTTACTGTAATAGTCATACTAGGTTTTATAAGAACAAGATGGATACTCATTAGGTCGGATATCACAATACACGAAACCATATTGCAGTATGTATTGTGCTCGGCAAGTATTTCAATATACCGGTATACCAGTATATCGTTGCACCCCTACTGTTAACATCCAATTAGTCTTACACCAAGATACTTCAACCTGTTAGTAAAGAATTGTTTGGATATATATAGAAGGAACAGACAGTAACATCCCTTTCCACCCCGACAGCTCAGATGCTTTGTACCCTCAGAAGAGGCACATTGTACATTACTTGTTAAAAAAATACTTTAAAAATATCAGCACCCACCTACAACCACAACTTCAAAAAACATAAATTTTCTTATGTATATATAATTTACATACATATATATTTATACAGTCGAGCATTGTTGTGTCGATATGAAGCAGACCACGAACAAATATTGTGTTAACCAAATATCGACACAAACATCAAGAGAAAAATGTAAAAAAAAAACCTATAAAACACCCAGATGTGAAATAGACAAACAACAGTAACTTTGATTTACTTCCAATCCTCAATAAATCACAAGATATCTTTCATTCTTTAACAGTCAGGGAAGGTGTCTGCTAACTGGTTCTATTGTAAGACCGATGATCAGGGCTGGAGCAGCCAGGGGGGGCATTTGCCCCCTCAATAATCTGCGGCAGTCTTTTTTATGACAATATTTACATTTTATGTTGTAAGCACCCTTAAAATAGCACACCCTATTCAGTCTGCCTCCCCCCCCCACCAATATTTAAAAGACTGTGCCAGCACTGATGATGAGACCCTTTAATACTCTGTGTAATGTTTTAGATAACATCAGTCATTGATCTCACATGCAGGTCACCAGTAATTACCAGTCAAGACCATTTACAAACATTAGCAAATCATAACAAGTAATTTGAATTTATTTATTTTTTTCGACTCATATTTATATAGACTAATTGAGGTACTTCTCTATATAAAATCCAAGTTTAGAGCAAAAAAAAAAAATATTGATACAAACGAAATATCTACTTAAACATATCAAACTCATCACAGGTAAAAACTTCACACATGTTAACTGGCTAACTTTATCAACACAACCAAAATATGGACTCAAGCAAGATCGACACAATGGTGGTCGACTGTACATATAGTGCTCCTTGTAGTATCCAATCTATTTTGTATTGTTCTTATTATCTTACTCTCAACAGCTAATGTCTGTATAAATTAACCCCCCACCCCACATACTTTCAAATATCCTGGAGTAATCAGTTTCCAGTCTATTAAGGGGGAAAAACTTCTGCACACATGCAGTTGTAATCACACAATCAATGTAACCTAATAATATTTTACCTTTGTTATGTTATTATTAAAATCAACCAACAAATCTTTCAGATCTTATTCTGTTTATATTTTTTTTTTAAATGAAAATGTTACAGTCTAGTTGTTGTACCTTAAAACATGTCATGTGACTTTCTAAACTGTGGCAGACGACACAATGTCATGTTTGTGAGCTCTGCCACTGACAATTTCTGCTTATTTCGGTATGTATAGATGTTGCACGTTATTTAGTGAATCTACAATGCCAAATGAGTATCGTGTATCACTCAACCTTTTAAAAAGTTAATTTTTACAAAAAAAATTCTAAAAAAAAATTCTGAAAGTGAAGATTTGTATTTTTGTAACATAATTATTCCGATGTCAAGGTTCACTTGTGAGCAGATTCATTGTAAACAAACCTTATAAAAATAGACAGACTCCAGATTTAGGCTGGAAACTGATTATAAGCGATATACCGGTACATATATAACTTACCGTCTAATTAGTCTTATACCAAGGCACTTCAGCCTGTTAAGTATTAGTAAGAAAGCATGATATTTATATATTAAAGTTAAGAATGTAATATCACCAAATATATATGCACAACATACTACCTTGTAATTGTAATATAGTGCAACTGTAAATGCAATGCATGACACAGGAAGTTTTGGTTTCGCCAGTTTCGCTTTCAATTTCCTTTTTTAAATTGAAATTCTTTGATACTCAACAGTAGCTAAATACAACAAAGACATTATCCATATATTTTAATCCTAAACCTTAGAACAACAGCCACTAACCTACTAACTCATATCTGAAAATCTGATAATAAGTACCCTAAACACATTTAAAAATTAACTTAGGACGAAGGCCCAATAATATTGGTAACATCTTTTAAAAATACACTGTTAACCTGTTGCATTTATTTATCAACATAAAATTGCGAATCAATCTAAAAGGAAGCAGTCTATTTTTCCGTTGGGTCTAAATTCTTTCTTTTCGGAAGACCTCCGCTAATATTATAGACGCGGACGTGTAATGATAAAGCACTTTTACTGAAATCTTCTTGAAGTTGCAAACAAAATAAATTTATAATAATAATAAATAAATAAATAAATAATGGATGTGCTAGATGAGTGGAAACAGTAGGTCTATAATATAGGTCTATAATCAAGGGCGAAAATCCATTCCTGAAAGTGGGGTGGGGTGGGGGGACGGAACATAATCTTGTCCAAAAAGTGGGGAGACGGACCATCCCACTTCCCCCCACCCCCAACATTATAGACCACTTGTATACTTCGGTATATTTGCGCTAAGACAACATGGTTAAGTGTTACATTGATACAATGAAGAGAAATACTTATAAAGATTATTATTTAGGCATTTTAATTTCACTGAAATTTTCAGTTTTTCTAAGCAAAAAAGTCCCCACCTCCACCCCGTCCAAAAAGTGGGGGGTACGTGTCCGCCTCCCTAGGGATTTAAGCCCATGTTGTAGAAGCAGACTTGTAACGAAAAAGCACTTTTAATGAAATCTTCTTGAAGTGGCAAATTTAAAACAAATTTATTAAAATAATAATAATATATAAATAATGGATGGGCTAGATGAGTGTAGACAGGAGGAAGTAGAGAGATTCATTGTTACGTGTTTTGATTGTAAATAATAATACTGTATAAAACATGGAAAATATTTCAATTACTACATGAATGTCATATTTTTATAAACATTCTATAATCATTTTAAAGTTCGTATAGTGGATTTTTTTTAATATAAATATTATGTCAGTATTATTAATACAGTAATATTTCCGTGTTCAGTAGATGAAAATACGCAATCATGAATAGCAATATTTAAATTTAAATACCTAAAACAGAAAAGTACGATATATAAACATAATCAAATTATTAATACACTTTATGTATAGAAATATAGGTCTATAATATAGTATGTTTCACAGTTATGCATAATATATTTACGAAAAGTTCCTGCGGTCGTAGTAAGCTGTTGTGCGCTAAGTGTAAAACAGGACGTAAATTGACTCATAGGTTTCGGTTTCTGATTCTTCCTGAAAATACTTTCCCTTCACAACTATAAACAATTATATATATATATATAAATGTATAATATAATTTTTTGCTTGTTAAATATAATTTGTCAGTACTGTTATTATTATTATTATTATTATTATGTATATGCATAACTTATTACCTTGTAATTGTAATAATTATAGCGCAACGTTCTGTAAATGCAACGCTTGTCACAAGAAGTTTCGGTTTCGCCAGTTTCGCTTTCAATTTCCCTTTTGAAATTTAACCTCTTTGATACCTAACTGTACTTAGCTAAATATAATAAAGACATTATCCACATATTTTAATCCTACAGAAAAGAACAACAGCCACTAACCTACTAACTCATATATTATCTTAAAACTTGATATTATAAATAAGTAAGAAATTTAAAATTAACTTAGGACTTAATATCTTTTTAAAAAATACACTGTTAATCTGTTGCATTTATTTATCTCCATAAAGTTACGAAATAGTCTAAAAGGGAGCAGTCTATTCTTTCGTTGGGTCTAATTTTTTTCTTTTCGGAAGACCTCAGCTAATATTGTAGAAGCCGACATGTAATGATAAAGCACTTTTAATGAAATCTTCCTAAGTGGAAAACATAAAATAAATATTTAAACAAAAAATAATAATAAATAAATAAAAATGGATGGAGACAGGAGGAAGTTGAGAGATTTACTGTTACATATGTTTTGATTGTTCATGTGTATAAAACAACGGAACAATATTTTCATTATTACCATAAATTTGCACGGTAATTTAAATTTGTTTTTTTAGAATAGTTTATCTCTGAAACATTTATTATATTGTACACATACATGTCATATTACTCCACGTCCCATGTTCCGAATACTCCAAGGCTTCCGAATCTTGGCATTTGCGACTGATTAGAGGGTCAATTATTTTATTTTATTTTTAAATATTTGAAAACAAACAAACAAACAAACTACAACAAACAAACAAACAAACACTCTATTACTTGATAGGTCATACAGAAGATGTTAATATGAATAATGAGTATAACGTGTTTCACGTTTCGGTTTCTTCAAAATCAATTAATTTTGATTGTACTGCTATTTAAAATGCACCAGAATGGACTACGGTAGAACATTCTTTAATGGGCATTATACAACAATTACTTGTCTTTAAAACCCACTTTAGATCCATATTGGTGGCCAAAAAACCCCTGTATTTGTACCTTTAAATTTCCCCAGGATCTGCTTTTGCAAAGTGATTTATATATATATATATACATAAAAACGCATAAATGACAACAAATTCCTTTCCTTTGGTATATGTACACACACTTGGATAAACAGAATTATTATGGGTGTCACGGACATCCCATGTTAGACGAGTGTGTAACAAAACTAGGGTAGATCATTCCGCATCACTGTTTGCAAGATTAGAAGATATTTTACGACGTTATAGACGTGGAGGTGACGATAGAAAACTCTTACTCTGTTATGTGTATTGGGTGAAGTGAACATGGTCTGATCATTCGAAACCTCGTGTTAAGCGTACGTAAACAGCATTATCCTCGGCTATTTTACAGTTTTTAAAGAGGTGACCTCAGGTCAAGCCTCGAGTACGGACGACATACACAATATCTTAATTGTTGGGGAAGACACAAATATGAGAACAACCAGGACAGTTTACGATTGAACAGAATTGTGGTTTTCTTTCTGTAATTAGAGCCACGGCGGTCCAGTGGTAGAACGTCGGACTCTCAAGCTGATGACAGTGGTTCAAAATCAGTTGGAGGCTGACTCACACTTGACTACGTGTCACAATAACCAAATGATTGACATCTAATAGCCGATGATTAATAAATCAAAGTGCTCTAGTGGTGTCGTTAAACAAAACAAAACAAAAAATGTCCCCTCTCCCTTTATTAATTATTATAATTATTAGTTATAAATAGAACCGATAACAAGCACAGCAGAAGGGTTTCCTTTTGAGTTAATGTTTTATTTGATAGTTCAAAATGTATAATATATACGTGCATGTCATCCATGTTCAAAACAAAACTGTCCTCCACAGTCCAGGGCAGTAGTGAAAATACGTTTGAAGAGATAGACGATTTTCTACTGAAGGCAAATTCCGAGAGGCGCCTGAAATTGAAAACGCAGAAGAAAAAGTATGATACAGTTTAAAACAAAAGGTAAAACCGTACCCATATAACTGGTTTTGGCCTGCATTTTACAGATCATTCTAAGACTACTATGCATCGACTTAAGGATCTAAATGGAAAATCGAGTGCATAAAAAAGAGTACATAATTTGGATGGCAAATTGAGTGCTGAAGGTCCATACGTTAATAAATTATCAGTATCTGTATGCAATTTGTATGGTGTGTTAATATTAAAATTTGACTGTGAGAGCCTGGGTCCAGACCATATATTTTTATAAGCACCAGCCAGTTGAAAGACTTGACTAATTTGCTGGTATGTCTCTTAGTGGAATCGATTATGTATAGGCCTACATATGTTGTTTTTAGGTTTGATTAGCATAATTTCTTCCAAACTGAAAACGACCTTATCTGTAGTCAAACCACGATATAGCTTACTTTCATTCTTTCCGATCACTTTATAGTAGTTGGCATTGTTAAACCCACATTTAGAGCTGAATGTCGAGGGGAGTTCAGAAAGAAAGAGCTATCAACCAGAAAAGAAAGCGTTCATGTGATCAATAGTCATTTATTTCATAAATCAGACGACTTTCATGGCAGAAATTATGGAATTAGATAACCACACCATTTAGAAGGCGGTGTGTGTGTGTGTGTGTGTGTGTGTGTGTGTGTGTGTGTGTGTGTAGTAATATCACACGTTGTGTGTGTGCAGTAATATCACATGTTGCGTGTGTTCAGTAATATCACAAGTTGTGTATGTACAGTAGTTTTCAATTATGGTGAAATGGCACTTTAAAAAGTATTCAGTATTTCAACATGCTTACTTTCTTTTTTTGGTATAGAGTATATATAGTGACTTACTGCTTTAGAATATGTAGATGCATAGAGGGATATCTTAGAGCATCTAAACCACAGTTTGTAATCATACCCACCTAAAACACAACCATATCTCAACCAAACACTGTACATAAATAACACGCTTACAAACACATTCAGAACCACCGCTCCGTCTTTGAACAAAACATTCATGAATGCGAAAAAGCAAAATGGTATATGTGTTATCTAGGTTACAGGGCCAATAGTCTGAGATTACGAGGTTAACAATAAAATCCAAGGACAGGGATCCAAGTGTTTGTTTCAGCTCCTGCAATCTCGATCTCTATGACTGAACATCATTTTTCTACTGAGTGAAAGTTTGTTTGTTTTATTTAACGACACCTCTAGAGCACATTGAATTTTTTTGGGTCTTATCATCGGCTATTGGAAGTCAATCATATGGTCATTCTGACATTTATTTTGAGGAAACCCTCTGCCGCCACATAGGCTTCTCTTCCGATAAGCAGCATGGGATCTTTTATATACACCGTCCCACAGACAGGACAGCACATACTACGGCCTTTGATGGAACAATTGTGGACCACTGGTTGAAACGGGTCCATGGGATAACAGACAACCCACCTCAGTGATAATGTAGCTCCTCCCTGTACTTGGTGATGAAGGAATTTTAACAAAAAGATTCTTTATACAGTACGTTAATATAACTACATATGTAAAATGTTAATACATTTGGTCTACGGATGAAAACGTTATATTAACAAAATTGAATTTGTGGGGGGTTGTTTCCGTTAGTATACATTTGACAACTAACATGAAGCATATACCAAACCTTTCATAGACCAATTGTGGAGCACTTGGGAAAATAACGGTAAAGACAAAACTCGACTTTTATTTAATTAAAACAAAAGTAATAACAAAATAAACTATAAAATTGTAGTAAATGCAGGCTAAGAAACAATCCACCCCAGTGATAATGTAGCTCCTCCCTGTACTGGAGATGAAGGAATGTAGTCATGAGCGTGTGAACGGAAGTGGCCAACTACGATACGCCTCATTTGAGTTAAAAACACGTTGCACTGTAACTTGGAAAATAAATCTTAACGTACAGGTAGCCGTTTTGCTTACTCGTTTGAACTCTAGTCTGTTGGTGGGATTTTTCTCATTTATATCCTCCCCTCCCTCTTCCTCCCTCCCTCCTCCCACGAAAGTAGGTGAATTATTTAGCAAGTTAAGCCGAGGAGATGTTTTTATGTTTGGAAGTACATTGATTCAATTCTTCTGTCGGGTGTCTTCTATTTAAGCACTCGTTTTCTATGCCTTGTTTATCGTAGCGGGACAAGCCAGAGGTGATGGTGATGTTGATGATGATGGTGGTGGTGATGGTGGTGATGGTGGTGATGATGATGATGATGGTCACGTAACTAATTTTTGTGTGTGTAAATATATACAATTGATGTTCAAATACGCTGTTCTGATATCAAAGGATTATGTCAGAGCCGTACCTTCCGAGGCGGGGGGGGGGGGGGGGGCGGTGGCAGGGAAGCATTACCCCAAACCGTCCTCGAGAATCTCATATTGTTCTTTTTTACTCCAGAAAATAGCAAACACATCCTCGGACAAGTCACAAATGTTGATAAGGATTCGGCCCTGTATATATATATTCGCTTTTCCAAATGTAAAACAGCACATGCCACTCTACTGACCTATATGTTTCATATAAATAAATCCTAGTGAGTAATCAAAAACAGACCAGTTTATTTCTACATTAAACTAACCTTTACATTAGTTAGCTTACTACGTATATTCAACTCTCCATACATTCGCCATTTTGAATTTCAAATTGCTACCCGTCACACATAAGATAATAAGATAAACATTTTCTTTTTCAATTTAAAAAGGAACAAAACGTTAATATATGCACAGTTTGGGGAATTTCTTGTGGTCAACGACTCTACATAAAATTCGTAATCCCATCACGATGTGAAACTATTTATGTGAGTTTTATTTCTGATGTGTCACCCTATACATAACGTTATAAACGTGAAGTGACTTCTTATCTTGTTTTAAATATATAATAACTGCCATTGTTTGCTTTTCATGTCCACTGTGATGGAAATAATTTAGGATTAAAATGTTATTTAAATATGTCGTTTGATATGTTAAACAGAGGGAGAAGATAATATATTATAAAAGAACCAGATATCACTGGAATGTGAGAATAGTTTCATTTCTTAGACTTGTTTTGACCTTTTTGTACCTAGTTTTTAATGTTTTTATTTTATTATTTTATTATATTCCAAAATTAAAAATATAAAATTTACTCGCTAAATTATAGGGAATAGTTTAAAATAAAAATAATTACACACAGGATGTTTTGTAAAGAACACAAGACAAATAGAAATTACAGGTAAAATTAGAGAAAAACAGTGTGTGAATGAATAGGATAAAAATTAATGTGTGTCTTTTTCAAAAGCGTATCAACACAACGCAGTCCATGGGTCAGTAGGTAAATTATTGATACTATAATCATGAATCACTGTCAATCGAGTAATGATACCAAGTGTTTGCGAAATGTGAGTATGCTCTTCTCTACCGGTGGCACTCGTCATAAATACTGTCTTGAAACTTGAGAATATGGTTTGTTTCATTAAAATTAAAATAAAAACAATACAGATCAACTACCTCAAAAGAGATTATATATTTCTAGATAAAATATTAATAACCTGCTTGAACATTCTGAGGAAGATATATTGTAATAATTGAATGTGATATTTGTTGGGGCACTGAAGTTTGAACAATTGAAAATTGTCGGTACATAAACGTTGGTGCTTGGTACGTACTGGTGGTACAATATCGATTATACCGCGGTGACCTAATTAAATAAGAGTATCCGTGTTCTAGTTACACATATCTTACGATTCATCGTCTGTTTGCCAAACTCATTTATTTGTTCGAATCTTACATGCTTTTAGTACCTATAACTCATGTTTGTTTTGGGATTTAAAAAAATTGTTGTTACTTTCTTTGAAGGATTCTAACTGATAATCCAGGTAGTGAAAACTGTATTCTTAAGTATTTTAAATATTCAATATGGCGACCTAGATGGCCGCCAAAACAAAACTTTTAATCAACCAACTTTTAAGTAATGAAGTATATAACATACACGCAACAACAATAACAAAACAAAATTTAAAAATCATTATGGATACCGAAGTGCAAGGTTTAATGCCGAACTATCAGACCCATAGGAGCTGGGAGGCTAGGGGGCTCGGCCTCCCTCCCACTTTTTCCCCCCATTTTTATTTCGGGTTTCGATTCATGGTTTTGCACAACACATTTTATACATACATAAAAATGAGCCCTCCCCCTTCCACGCACACACACACACACTTTGAAAAATGAGCCCCCACCCTCCCCTCACACATTGAAAATCTGTCCTATAGGCCTGACTATGAATATAATGATACGCTCAATTGTAATGTCAAGTTATTTGTCTTTTATGTGGTCGGTGTCAAACTGTCTCAAATGTTTATTTGATTTTACTGTTAGTGCTGTTCCTGCTGTTTTGCTTAAGAAAATATGCTGTTCGCAGAAAGGAAAGGAAACTGAAACTCATTTGAGCTGTATACCTGTAGTGCGTCCATCTTAAAAACATCTTATCATCAGACAAAAAGTGTCGGTTGCAACTAATTATTACTTTGCTGTCCCTTTAATTCTAACTAAATGCTTATTGTATTATAGTTAAAGGGCTACTGTCAGGCAGAGCCTGTTATTTTGTTGCTCAGTAGCAGAACATTACAAATGAGTGAGTACGCAGAGAGTGGTCTTTTGTGAAATACGAACTACGTACCCTATTAAAGTTAATATGGTCCATAGATGCTAAGATCAACAGATATACTCAGATGTCAAGATATACTAAAGTATATAGGGCGTAAATTTTATGAGTTTTACGCTAATGATGTTTGAACACACTGGTCTATTTTCCATTCCAGCCAATGGCAACACCTGAAATTGCTGACCACAATCGGCAATGCCATACAGATTGCCGCGGAGTTTTTCATTTTTCATGGCACTTGTTTTGCCGCGGATTATTATTTATTTTCAAGGTGTATTTTTTTTTAGCAAACAAAGAGTTGGAAACGTGTGAACGCTAAAATTGCGAATGGGATTTTTAATCTCGATACCAGCTCCAGCTCAAAGTGAGTGCTCCGAAAGACTCAGTGGGTACTGCAGTAGCGGATCCAGGCGGGGAGTGGGATAGGTCCCCCTTCTTCATTTTTTAATATATTTCTTTTTTACCATTTTTCTAGTGGAAGGACGTGAAAATTAACCCCTCCCCCCCCCCCGTTCGATTCACCCATTACATTTTGACCCCCTTTCAGAAATCCACATTTGGACCCCCCCCCCGCTTCAGAAATCTTGCATCCGCGCCTGGGTAGGTGTACACCGCTTGCACCGACCTGTTTTCTAAAACTGATTTATCAAACACCGTGCTCTATGCTGTCCTGTCTGTCAGAAAGCTCTTATTATAAGCGACCCCTTGCTGCTATTCGGTAAGAGTAAACATTATGGTAGTAGCTGGTTTTCTCTAAAGACCATGAGTCGTAAAACACCATATGTCTGACGCCTAATAGCAGCTGAATAAACAATGTTCTGGAATGTCGTTAAACAAACAATCCTTTTCTTTCCTGACTGACGGTGCATCAGGTTAGCCATTTTAATCATGTCACTATACAATATTTTATTATAAATAACTTTGAACAGAAGTATCATGGAGGGATATGTTCATGCTATACCTGTGGCGTAGCCAGGAAGGGAAAAACGCTGAGAAAACCCAGACGCAGGGAGCTTGAACCATGTGGATACTAAATATCAGTATCATTGAAAAAAAAAAAAAAATCTGCGAAAATTCCAGACGATGCAAGTATCTCGTCTGCCTGATGCTGGCTACGCTAGAATATACGCCTATCTGTTCTCTTCCCTGTTATTTACTTTTATTACGAAATATATCTTCTTCCCTTCACAATCTCGACTCCCAGCAAACGTTTCTGCTCCCGGACCCACAATGAGAAAAAGGTTCACTGATGGGGATGGGTCGACACCCCACCGTAGTTCTATTTAGCTCCTTAGCTCTTGTTTGAGTAAATGGAAATATGAAAGGATTGTTTGCTTAACAACACCCCTCCCCCCCCCCCCCACATTGTTCAGCGGCTATTAGGTGTCATGGTGTTTTGCGACTCCTGATCGTTGGAAGAAACCCGCTACCGCCACATAAACTACTCTTTTCCGACAGACAGGACAGCACATACCATGCCCTTTGATGAACCGGTTGTGGACCACTGACTGGTGCAGGTGATGTACATCTAAACATCAGTGTCGGATTAAAGCAACTGGAGGCCATGGGCTAGGAGACCTTGGGTGCCCAAATTTAATAGAATATGGTCATGAGAAACAGGAAGCCGAGGCCCTCCTTGTCAGTTGATTATGAAACCCTGGGCTGCACAGCCTGCTCAGACCATATGAAAACCCGGCATTGCTAACGGTAACCATCGAGCCTTGTAGAGAACTCACTCTGGGTTAGACCCGACATCGAGATTAACAATACGATGCCTCGACTGAGGTTTGATCTCAGCACCTACCAGCTTTACCACAGCGCCATCGGTGCTGGATACATGCCCGTACGCAGCATTTTCTTTAGGGGGGTGCGTTTGTGAGGATATCCATGTTTTATTTTCGTTTTTAACGTTATTC
>JAULBS010156848.1:0-11817 GCA_032355785.1 Symmetromphalus regularis | reverse complement strand
ATTATAAATAATTAAACTGGAAACTGATAGGCAATTCACAGCTTGACTTGTCATGAGTTAGCTTTCCAAACAGGGAGTTCCAAATAGTCATTACAAATAACTAAACTGGAAACTGACAGGCAATTCACAGCTTGACTTGTCATGAGTTAGCTTCCCAAACAGGGAGTTCTAAATAGTAATTCAGTTCTTCTTGTCATTTGTTAAATTTACAAATTGAGTTTTTGTAATTGAGACAATATTTGAAAGAATAATCAATTTAACAGCCATCAGTAAGTCCTTTCACTATGGCATTGCAACCACAATTTCAAGCAAATGAACCTACTGCATAATATATTTATATTTTTGTGATGGCAGTGAAATGCTGCAACAAACATATTTCATGATAGCTTTTTTGATGACATTGCCGGTTGCTACCAGAAGTTTTGATGATAGCATACAGTGAATTCTAGAAATAATTCAACTGATAACTCTGTCAAGAGTATCTTATTCTATATTGCACTTACAGAATAAAAATACTTCTATTCTTTCATTTGATTTATAAAAAAATTAAATCTATAATAATATACTGAATTTAACAAATTCAGAAATCCAACTCTGAACCAGTGGGATCGTTAGTTCAAAGTCCACATTACACAGACCACTAGATCTAGTTTCTTTGAGGAATAATGACTTTTTCAAATATTTGTCAACCACTACAATGTACCTGTATGGTGTTATTGCCTCCCTCTAGCAAAGCAATTCCCAGTTCGACAGTTTCCAAGAAAATCCTGTTTGATGAGTTTCTGATAATAAGATCCACAATTAAATCTGAAGCACCTTCTCGGTCTAGGTGGCACTGAAATATAGACAGATGTGGTAAAGTAAGAGTTTGTGTTAACTTGGTCTATGTGGCACTGAAATATAGACAGATGTGGTAAAATAAGAGTTTGTGTTAACTTGGTCTATGTGGCACTGAAATATAGACAGATGTGGTAAAGTAAGAGTTTGTGTTAACTTGGTCTATGTGGCACTGAAATATACACAGATGTGGTAAAGTAAGAGTTTGTGTTAACTTGGTCTATGTGGCACTGAAATATTCGTAAAAGTAGTAAAAAAAAAAACACTTCATGATGATTTTGGTCAACGTGGCACTGGAATGCAGAAAAAAATAGTAAAATAAATGTTTTCAATATTCTTGATAGAGGTACATTTAATTAAGTGAATAAAATAACTATAATCAACCAAAAACGAAAAAAGTATGCATGTTAAAATAATGAATATTTTTTTAATGGTCACAGTAATGGTCAACTGGCATTGTGATATTACTACACACACTCCTCCTAAATGGTGTGATTATCTAATTCCAGAATTTCTGCCATGAATGTCGTCTGGTTTATGAAGCAAATGACTAATGATTACATTCATACTTTCATTTTTGGTCGAGTATATTATGATAACGAACCTGGACATCATGAAGGGTCATTTCAGCACGAGACAGCATCACGTTGCCGGGATTAACAGTCATACGGACGTCACTCTCACCATCTCTGTGATTTCGAGGATTGGCACGCCCATAGTAACGAGTTAACAGATTTTGTCGAAGTGCTTCACCCTATAATTAAACCAGTGTCCTTTAACATAACTGAAAATTCACCATTTTTATTCATATACACAAGAACTCATATCACATTAATAGCAGAAGAACATGTACAGCTTACAGTGTAGCAAGATTTCACTCTAAAACTGAATTTGTAAAAGTTGTGAGGAATGCACATAACCATTCCATTACAATATAGGTGTAGTAAATCCATACAAAAAAATCTCTGAACGTTTAATACATTTAATAAATAAATCCATATATATAAAGACATTTTAAAAATTTGCTTCATAAAAGAACACCACTAAAATATTTCAATATTGAAAAGCCCAAATAAAAAAAGCATGTTCTTAAGTAAAGATTATTTGTTTAATGACACACCAGCATACTGTATATTTAGTTGCTATTAAGTGTCGCATATACGGTGTTTTATAACTTACGGTTTTCAGAGGAAACCTGTTACTGCCATATAGGCTAACCTTTCTGATTAACAGCAAGGGATCTTTATATCACTTTTCCACTCACTGGATAGCACATACTATAGTGTTTGATATACTACTTGTGGATTTACCATTGAGCCTAGTGGAGCATTCATTCTGAATTGGAGCTGGTATCGAGAATAAAAAATCCATGCCTACACTGAGATTTGATCCCAGTACCTACAAGCCACAGAAAAAGGTCCGACAGTGTAACCTCTACACCATCAGGTCTGGCAGCATGTTTTAAAAGGCAGTGAATAATAATAATAATAAATATTGTCTTTTGAAAATGCCGATTGATGGACGGCATGATCATATTTTTTAATAAGTAACCAACTTAGTCAATCAGTGAATCAAAAGGATGATGCATTATGACTTACCAACTTAAACATTTAAATAAGATATGTTAAAAAAACATTAAAACTTAATACATACATGTACACATGTAGGTGCAAACACAAGTTTTTATAATAAACATGAGGAGAAAGTAACAGATAAAGATCTATAACATAATCAGTATTTAGTTTTAAAAGGTCTGTCAAAACTATCCATCTAGGATTGTATAAAAATAGCAATACATCTTGATCACAATAAAAATTAAAAAAAAAAAAAAATTATAATGATTAACACTGTCAATACAATCATAGGTAAAGATGTTGAACAAGGTTGGTATAATAGAAAAAGAATATTATTGTTACTCAATATGAATAACCATGTAAAGTTTCATTGAAAATATACAAATATTTAAGAAATAACAAATTACATATTTTGTTTGCAGACAGGTCAGTGATTAATATTTTCCTTTAGTTAATTACAGATCGGAGTGAAAAACAAAACAGAATATTTTCCCATTGAAAGGACTGAATTAATAATAACAGTATGAACATCAATATAAAGACAATTATTGTTTTCAAACAATAAAAATGTTTAGAAATCATACTGTATGACAAAATAGGTAATATATAAATAGCAACTAAAACTATATTGAACAAATCAAAATGCATAACATAACTAAACCATTAGACAAACAGAATTAACATTCAACAAACTTCTACAGTCATTATAAATAATATACAAGACAAACATAAATCTGTTCTAGAACATAAATTATAAACTTACCAACAATCACTATTATAGATAGCACTTACTATTAAAAACTAGTCAGAAAAAGCTTAACTTCAACAGAAAAAAAAAATATAGACACAAAATGTTAGAAACACTGTTTAAATAAAGAAGTTGCAAGTGGAAAAAAAAAATAATAATAATAGAAGTTTTTTTTAAAAAGACCTCCTTCCAAAAGAAACCCCAAAAGCCAACAGGAATCAAAGGAAAGGAAAATGAACTGGCAGAATCTCAGATAATTAAATAGTTTCAATGTAGGGAAATACTTTTAACTTTTTAACTTATTTCACTTTTTAAAGTAAAAACCTAATTGGGATATTATTGGATGTTAAAAGCTGAAAAATTAAAGCTATTAAAGAAGGTAAAGATGTTTTTGGATGTTTTTAAAGATTACTTCATATTTATTTTATAAATTTAATTATATTTCTTTGGGAGATATATAGGCACTTGAACCATAGTTGAGAACATTAGTTTTAGAAAAGACAAGATTACATTTTCTATTTGGTAAAAGGAGTAAGATTATGGTAATCAGATAACACAATGAGACAAACCCTGATCATATATTTCCCTATAAAAACTAATGTCTAAACAAAAATATAATTGTACAAATATTAACATAAACATATACACATATGATACAATGTATGTCCCAAAAACAACGAAAACAGATACAATTCTGACTTAGGTCAGAACATACCAAGACTGTTCTAAAATGCTTCCAAAACTGGTTTTACATGCAAACTAATTCTACACACAAATTTAACATATCCTTGGTTTATCAAAAGTCATGATACTAATGGAAAATTTAATAGAAAACAGGTGACCTTCTAACAGAGTGGTTGCTTAATAAAGGTTTCATCAAAGTTACGTGTGACCGTATTGCAAAATACCTGTTGTGTGACTGTATGGCAAAATACATGCTGTGTGACTGTATGACAAAATACCTGTTAAACTCAAGAGCTAAACAATAGTTTTGCTTCCAACTCATATTGAAAGTTCTAAGCATTTAAGGTGCATTAGCAATACTTGGTAATTATTATTATTTATTTTTTTTGGTTTTATGACCCCACAAGAGCACATTGATTTATTAATCATCAGCTATTGGATTACAAACATTTAGAAATTTTAAGTTACATGTACATGTAAGTACCTGATGGACATATTGGAAGTGGTATCTAACTATAGCACAGTCAGTCACTGCAAAACATTCGTATATGTCTGGGAACAACTGTAAACATAATAGTTTTTTTCTGCATATTTTTTTTTTTAAATGGATTAAACAAAGCGTCTTTTTGATGATAAACGTTTTACAATACAAAAGGACAATAAAGGTTTTGTAAACAAAAAGCTAATTCTGAAGTAAAATCCAATGTCTTTTGATAGAACATAACTTTTGATTACTTAAGATATTTGTTATGAAGCAAAAACAATAAACAGGAGATGATGCAAATTTCTTTCATTGTCAAGTTTGACCATGAACAAATATTAATAAGAAACAGACAACATCAAAGTGGTGTGGAGCCTCTTACCCTCCGATGATCCTCTAGCTCCTTTCTACTCATGGCCTTTAAGTCCACCTTCAGTTGCAAGCAGGAATAAACAGTGGGTGGACAGTAAATACATATTATTGTCATCATCTAGCAGCCAAATACAAATGCAAATCCAGGAGGATGCAGAGGGAGAGCCTGGCTAAAGCCACACCCCAAAACTACAGATCATTAATATGAAATTACTAAATTACATCTATTAACTTAAGGTTCTTTAGAGTAAATTTTGTTCTGTTTTAGTACATTTTATATACATGGAAATGAAATCACAAGGGATATTGTTCAATATAAAATAGCTTCAACAACAAAGTATTTGAATGTGTTGTTTTAATGTTGTAAGGATGTTAGTATTGCTACTTGACTCTGATAAATGAACAAGAAATATAAATAATTGTGATATAACTTAGTTATAGTAAACATGAAGCTTAACTGGAGATTTCTGAAATATATTTCTAGGAACAGTTTTTATTATTATTCTCTCCAGTGGCATGTACTGCAGCCCTAAAATTAGATGGACACAATCTGCAGTGCCACCATTAAAGCTGCTGTATAACTAGTCGGTAGGAACTTGGTTTGAATTTCAAGTAATTATCCTTTCTGTATTCTGAGGACAGTGTAAGATAAAAGCAACTGGAGGACCTGGGATATGAGACTTTGCGTCCCCAATTGTAACAGCATATGATCATGAGTAACAGGAGGCTGAGGCTCTCAAAGATGATCAGTCCATATGAAAATTCGGCACTGATGATACTGATTTAGTTCAGTGAGAAAACTATGGGTCTTGTCAAGCATTTCTTTATGTTTTTCACTTATCCCTCAACACACTACCTCCTGGGTGTGCTTCTAATACAGGCAAGTGGGTGAAAACATAGCAGACTACAGAAACATAAGAAATAAAAAGGCAGCATTTATGATGAAAATCAAATTAGGGTAACATATGTTTATCTGGTGAAAACTAAAACTGTTTGTGACACAAATAAAAACAGAAGTGATAATTAAAATGCCTACTTGACTCAAAAATATGGTAATAGACCTCACCAAATACACAAAATGAAAAAAACATAATCAACATTTTAACTTTCTATTAAATATATTCAAAATGGCTATAGGCAGAGCAGTCACTAATATTAGTAGGTAAGTGAATAGATTTGTGAAAAATCTGAAGGATGTAGTTAAAAAAACTGGACACAAGTATTGGACAAAACAATGCAACCAATGAAATGGTTTATTTGAATGTTAATTGCAACGTTTACAGGAATATGATTAAAACATCGAAGGCAACATTCAGCAACTTAGTAATGCTCTAGGTTGCTTTCCAGAATGTTACAAATAATATATGTGTCACATCATGTTACTAATTAATAGTTGTTACGGAGGTCATAGATAAAATGTGGTTGAACATTATCTCATTTTATGCTGTATAACAACTCCAAATCTTGCTAGAAATGCATGTCTGATTTACATAATAAAATGGAAATAAACATACATTTTATAAGTATAGTGCATTTATTTACATAGATGTAAAATGATTTCCAAGTATCGTTTACACAAGTTAACAAATTAAGTGGCTACCCAGGTGTACCTGATTGCAACAAGTTTTTATTCTTGTATAATTGGTAAGTTTAATTTAAAGCAGGAAATGGAAAGCAACTGTCCTACGAATTATTTTAAGTTGTGATCTGAGGTGTAATTACTAAGTGTAAGGTGAGCACTAACCTTGTCTCCATATTCTATGTCAATAGTCATCATCTCCTTGAGAGTCTGGAGAACTTTAATACATAACTTTTCTTCCTTCTCCTCCAGCAGTTTCTCTGTGTGCCTGATTAACCTGCATTAAACAATCTTACACGTACACCAATACAATGACACTCTATTAACCATAAACAATCTAAAACACTACACAGTCTATTCAATGTCAATCGTCATCATCTCCTTGAGAGTCTGGAGAACTTTAATACATAGCTTCTCTGACTTTTCCTCCAGTAGTTTCTCTGTGTACTTTTTTAACATGTATTAAACAGTCTTACATTTACACCAGTACAATGATACTGTATTAACCAAACTCATAGCTTCTCTTCCTTTCGTTCAATAGTTACTTGTCTGGTTGATTAACCTGCACAAGACAATATTACAGGTACACCAATACCACAACACTGCATCCAGCACAACCTATCTAACAGACAATAAACAATTTGGAGAACTTTGATATATAACTTCTCATCCTTTTCCTTCAGTGAATGCTCAATGTGTCTGATTAAGCTGCACAAACCAATTTAACTAAAATGTATCCATCAGAACCAATCCAACAAATTGTATATGCTTCAAGGTGTTCAGAAAAAATCTCAATCTTCTAACATACCAGCAGAAACAGTATCCATTTAACTATGTTGTCATTGACCTAGGCAGTTTTGTAGGGATATATTGTACTAAAAATCATTCCAAACCCAAAGCTGTTTAAATATTGGGGGGACAAACCTGAATAGGGGCACTACAGTCATTTGAACATACTCAATAAATGTAAATATTGTCTCAGAAAAAGGGTGCCAGAAATTATTGAAGGTGTGGCAAATGCCTCCATTATACTCATGGTTGTGCCAGCTCTGGTTACAAATACAAGTTCTATGCATCGTAATTTTTAAAACATACCTACCAAAAATGAACAAACATAGAATTTATAAACACTGTGAATAAATAACTTACCTTGATATAAATCCACCACTTTCACACTTCTTACGTGCATCAGTTCCAGGAGGAAAGAGAAGTTCTGGTCGATGTAATACATCTACGAGGACTGAGAGTTCAGCCTGCACCAATGGGCGTAACTGGTCCTCCAAGGTAGAAACAATATCCTGCAAAATAATACACAATACAGTAAGTCTCACTGATATTTCAAATAACTAGAATCTTAAAAATAATATACAATACAGTAAGTCTCACCGATATTTCAAATAACTAGAATCTTAAAAATAATATACAATACAGTAAGTCTCACTGATATTTCAGATAACTAGAATCTTAAAAATAATATACAATACAGTAAGTCTCACTGATATTTCAAATAAATAACCGTTTTTGTGATAACTAGAATCTTAAAAATAATATACAATACAGTAAGTTTCACTGATATTTCAGATAAATAACCGTTTTTGTGATAACTAGAATCTTAAAAATAATATACAATACAGTAAGTTTCACTGATATTTCATAACAGATAAATAAAATTCAGTGACAAGTCTTAAAAATAATATACAATAGAGTAAGACTCACTGATATTTCATAACAGATAAATAACCATTTTTGTGACAATTAGTAATTTAAAAATAATGAATCTGCTCTTTTGAAAATGATTATTTTAGAAACATGTTTTAATCAGAATGCACATACATGTAATACACAAAATATTACCTAATATATTAATTCAAAACATTAAAATACTTCAATAATAAATAAAGTCTCATCTAAACAGATGCTTTAAATCTTAACTGTATGAATTTCATTTATAAGCATGTCATTTTAAATACGGTTTCCTAAAAATGATATAACACTATATATGCAACCCCTGCAATTAAGAATATGTTCACGGCAAAATAAATGCTGTAGTGAAATAATGTCCACAACATTTTTCTCAGCAATTTTAGCATAAAGTATAGTTTATTTTTAATAATAAGAAAAAAATACACATAGAAAAAAATAATAATCTGCAGTACAAAAAGTGTCACGGTGAATGAAAAACTCTGCGGCAATCTCCATGGCATTGCCAATTGCCATAGGGAATTTCAGGGTTTGTACATATGTATATGTATCCTTTTTTACATATTCTTCCCTTATGCTCGAGTATTTGTTTGATTTACCATTTAATACTTTAATGTAAATGGTTAGACAAACATAACTTTAAGTTAACTGTTTTAACAAATAACTATAAAATAAACAAGCTAACATTATGAGTGTATATAACAAGCACAAACACACATTTGACCTCTGACCTTTTTAATCAAAAACTATTTTCCTAAAACCAAACTGGTTATAATTTAATACTGTTTTTCCATGTTAAAACACAATTTAAACTAAAAGCATCTGTAATCAAAACATTTATAAAAATTGGTAAGGATTAGTAATTTAGTTATGCTGCATAACCATAATATGCATAATATGTGTTACGTGACCTTGCTCTTTGACCTCTTGACCCCAAAATATCAGAAACCATAAAAAAATACATTAAATTTAGTAAACATCACCTAAGAGAAATGAACCAAGATGACCTATGATATAATTATTTGCAAATTATAACAATACAGGCTCAAAGGAATGACCTTGGGAGTGGATGGATAGAGGCACTGACGGATCGGCTACAAACTCATCAGATTTTGGTTACAATGGCAAACATTAATGAGTAAAAAACAAAAAAAAGGACCACAAAAAAAGATCATAAGTGGGGGGGCATATGAACCACTGCCCTATCCCTGGTTCCTAAGAGCCTGCAATATTTTTTAATTTTTATTTTATTTATCAGCAAATAATAACAATATTTTCTTAATCTTTTGTCAATGCATACGTATAGAAGCAGGTAGTCTAGCAACTTAAGTCACGAGATTGATGTATGATCTCTTAAACACTGAATTCACAAAAGAGAAACTTAAATAATTGTTAAAATTATTAATTAAATTATTAGTTTAAGCAAATGGAACAAATAGAATATATTATTATTTACGAACTGAACACACAATTAGAAAAAGCTATTTAAACAATGGGGTACAATTATTAACTGATTTTTTAAAACAAATACATGTATATACATTACATAAAGTAGAAGCTAATTAATTAAAAAAATTGCATAAAAAAGAACTTGTCCTCAACAACTGTGACTAGTATTTGCAATAAAAATAATAGAATTGTGAGCCAAGTGGTTGATACACAACTTGTTTGTTGATGCAAGGTAACTTCTTTCATTAGTGGAAGAAGAATCCATAAGTTTGTATGGTTAGTCAATTTTCTATCCATAAGATCAAATCAACTCACAAATTATATGATTGAACAGTTTCACACAACAAAAATTTCTGATATTTTGAGTTTGCATTTATCATTAGCCTCATAGCATAATTGCCAAACTCATTTTTAAAGATTTTGGGGGAAAAGAAAAAAAATACTTTCTTTAACAAACATGAAATAACTTTTTAATGGTATTCTAATGTAAACAAATTTGCAAAAACAATTTAATGTAATAATGACTGCATAACATACATAAATATATATTTATATCTTGCAGAGAATGGGTCAAACAGATGAGTTAGGCAGATATTGATTATGGGCTGTAACGAGTGTTCTTATTGACGCTATGACATAGGCAACAATGCAGGGTGAAGCTGTAGTGTTAGGGACCTTAATTATATAGATATCTCATTTTGGACAAAATATGAGTTAGGTACTTATGCTATGAGACTAATGATATGTTCAATGTCACATTTGTACAAGACATGTTCTCATTAAATTTGAACTATATTTAACCTCAATAATGTCGTATCCTGAAATCTGAAACTGATAAATAATAGATTGTTTTATACTACTAAATTATCTTTTATATATAAGAAAGCAATGTATAAAACTGAAATAGCACTTTGTATACAAATAAACTACTATGGATAAAACATCCCCTGAGGTTTACCTTTCTGTGCTATTAACCGCTTAACATAATATAAATAAACACAAGTAAAATAAACTCTTTCAAATCCATTTTATATTAAATTTAAAAAAAATAAAGTTTCTGTTGTTAATTTACTTACTTTTGCACCAGTTATTTACTCAGTTATTTATGAAATTATGCTAATAAATAATCAATAAATAGCTATTAAAAGGTATTTGCAATCATACCATCTCAAGAATGAAATAGTTTTAACAGCTACTCTATATTTAGTATGTTTAACCATATTAATTAATCTTCTGTCGTCATTACAAGAGTATCAACAATAGTTGTGTAGTTAATATTAACTGAAACAATCCCAGTCTAAGGGGAAAGGAATGCAATTAATAAACGCATACAATCTTAAAACACACTTTATATTATATGTGTTATCACTGCAAACTGTTCACACACAACAAAAAACATTTTGAAAACCACACAATATACAGGATGTTTCATAATATTGATCCTTATAAGAAACTGTTATAGCTTCATCAATTTTTAAGATATTAAAACTATTTATTCACCATCATGAACTAAATATATGGAAAGTTTTACCAACAAAAAAAATATGGAAAATCAACTGGTCATGAGACATGTGTGCAAATGTCATCAGTAATTTTAAACAAAGACTTGATGTCATAATTGCCCAGAATGGACGTCATGTGGAACACATTTTATGAATGGACACTGAAACATATTTGACTGTCAAGAAGTAATGTCCAAATATTATATACCAAATAAAAATACAAATGTACAGAATAAGGACAGATAATATGAAACGCCCTGTATGTAATTCAATTTGATAGAAGGTCTACAATATATATTAAGTTGTCATACCTGCAAGCCTTCAATAATGTTCTTTGAATCTTTGGATGCATCAATTCCAGATTCACGACGGCTAAGTCGAGCACCTGAGATCCACTTGTTCGTATGTTTCATTACAATCTGGGTCTTCTCAAAGATTGTGTTCACTTGACTGTCTAGGTCCACTGGTATCGCCACACCTCGACTCTTAGCTGCAAAATAAAGTTAAGTCTTAAAAATACTTTAAATTGAAAAAACAGTCTACAGTTAAGTACGAAGGTCTTCATCATGTTCTATTATTCCTAAGATAATTATTTTGTATGAAGAATGTTAATAAACAGTCTATTGACAAAATCTGTATTAAAATACCATATTCATGATCAAGGTTATAGCTGTAATGTGTATTAAACTGAGTGAGCCTCTGAAGTCCAGTGGTAGAACACTGGACATTCAAGCTGAAAACTGACTAAAAACCCTTTGAAGGCTGGCTCACACTTGACTATGTGTCAAAAGGAGTAGGTATGATAACAATGTATTAGTGGCCCCCAAGAAATGGAAAAAATTAAATTCACAATTTTGCTTTAAAAGTCATTGTTAGAAATGTATAAAGGT
>JAULBS010156837.1:0-11817 GCA_032355785.1 Symmetromphalus regularis | reverse complement strand
TACACAAGAAACAAGGAAGTACTGGTTCTCGACTGACTATTACATACAGTAGCGTAGCATAGCATAAATACAAGCGGCGTACCAGTCTATGTGTCGCGATATTTGAATTAGCCATTTGGCGATTTCATAATGCAATGCATTTGTCAAATTCCATTTTAATTCGCATTCAACAGCTTAAACCCTGTAATAGTCGCAATATGTATTTATTTCATTTTCAATCAAATGCAAATACACAAAAATAAATAACAAATACACTTTATAAATCTAAGATTCCATATACATGGCAAGTGAATGCAACCAAAAATTGAAAATGTGAATCCATTGGCTTCTTTCCATATGCCCAATTACGAATGCGATTTGCGAAGATGGAAAACTGAATCACTTCATGTAGCGAATGCGTAAACAAAATCGGATGGGAGAATCACAAATTTTACACCATGGAATGGGGTTGATCGTAATGTCAAATTTGCTCGATTTGGCTATTGGTTTTTCTACTAGAAAATCACTATCGACATTGAAGGCAGGTAAATGGAATACACGTTATGTTTTTCGCATATCGCTTATCGGATGTCAGGTAAACGTAGCTTAAATTAGTCCGGAGGTGATTTTACAATTGGAGGCCCAAAGTTCAGATTAGTACATTTGTCCTGTCCTGTTTTATATTGATTAGCACCTTAACTGTAATCACTAAGTAAAAAAAAAAAAATAGAGATTTGATGAACTAATTGTTTATTAATACAAATCAGTGGTTCATTGACTTCATTCCATAATACCACAGTTAAAATAACACTCATAAGAATAGGCCATTCGGTAAGTATAGTTCAAAGTACTCTTTAGGTGTTAGCCGACAATGCATTACCTAACTAGATTTATAAACACTGATCAGTGTAATTCAATTGTTTTATTATCAATCACTATTAACTCTGTTTTTATTTCTTTTGATTAACCGCCAAAATCGTTCTCTCCACCAACCACAAAATAATACTGTATTATTATTATATCTGTCATTAAACATTAACATCATCTTTATTATCGGACTAAAATATCTTTGATTATACCTGACTGATACAAATAGTTGGGGGCAAATTGACAAACAGCTGGGGGCGAACTGACATATCGTTGGGGCGAACTGACTAATCATTGGGGGTAAACTGACTTGGGGGCCAACTGGTAAAATGTGAGGCGAACTGGCATGGATGCGAAACGTCTGGCATTCGTTTATTTAAACAGCTTCAAACCAATTAGTTAACTGCTAATCCCATCATTACAAGTAGCATCTTTCTGTCACAATTAATTATCAACAGAATGTGTTTAGGCCATGAAACCTGAAACTTTACTAATCAAGAGGTGTGATTATGTTTGACACAACCCTAACTCTACTCTAAAACTCAGTAACTGGTAGTAACACTACCCTAACCATAATCAGTTCAGGAAAATTTGGAACTCTTGGCGTATTGTGGTCAACACATTACTTGTTGTTATAAATTTAAAGTTGCAATACTTATATCAGTAATGCACACAGATGATTGTTCTACTTTAGTTTTCCCTTCCTGGGCCCCATACCCTAATACCGGCGACAGGGAGATGACCAGTGGCAGTGCCCCAGTGAACAAAACTTTGCGTATACCATCTTGAGAAGTGACGATTAGGTACACCGCCATTTGCACACAAATTCTAAATTATTTCATATACACAGTAAATATAATTAACTACATATAGCAATACTGATATGTAAAATATTCTATTAAAATATACCATTAATCAACAAGTTTAAGTTTGAGATACAAAACACTTGTTTATCTCGGACGTAACTTGTTGCACATGCGCAAAGCTATTAATAGGTAGACTACATACTAAACCAGAATCTTGTAAACATGTACATCGGAGTTTCTTGATTGTTTAAAAGCACTAATGAAGGTTTTTAAAAGTTCACCCATTTATTAATTTTTCTTTAAAATAGGGGCCTGGCTAAGGTATAGTGATGGGGTTTTCATATTATTTCATAGGTATTCAGAGTATTTACTGCTAAACCCCTGTTGAATTACCATAGTCCATGTATTGGGTCAATATAAATTTCATGTCCCCTAACCCATCATTTCCACCCAAGATCATTTATGAGTGATATCATTTTGTTTAGAAAATCCTTCAAAATAATATTAGCAATGTTACCCAAAAATAAACAAGGATTGACTGTTATCTGCCATTTTTTGTTGATTTTTAGTACCAAATTGGTGAACAGATCATAGATGTGCAATAAGGATTTATAAATCAACATTTATTTAATTAATCTACACCATTAATGGTACACATAATTAGAATGTAATATAAAGAAATATGATTGCATTTAAGGTTAGTTTCTGACTTGCAAAATAATAACAATTGTCATTTTAAAGTAAAACAATGTTCCATTTTCTTTTCAGATTTAATAAAGTGAGTGTCAATATTTACCTATAACTCGGCTACCTTTTGAAATATCCTAAATATGACATATCACACTGAAGAACTGCATATTAGTCATCTTTTAAAGAATATCTTAGTAAAAATCGTCATGACGATAGCAAAGGTATAGACATTTATTTTTAAATTTATTTTTGGGATAGGGATTTTATTCAGATCTTTTTTAAAAGATGACCAATATGTGTTTCTCTAATTTGATATGTCATATATAGGCATATTATAAAAGATTGCAAAATTATATGTAAATATAGACACTCACCGTATTAAATCTGAAAAGAAAATGGAACATTGTTTTACTTTAAAATGACAATTGTTATTATTCATGTGTACAAGTTGAGGTATAGATTAATTAAGTAAAAGTCAATTAATAAATAAAAAAATCATGATTTTAGTGACAGACATAGCCATGGTATATCATTACTCCCCCACCCCCACCACAAAAACAAAGAAAGATTAAAAGATGACTAATTTGCAAATTAGTCATCTTTTAACAGACGGAACAATTATAGGGTGTGTGTGCATGAAGACTCGATTTGGTCCGCGGACAATGTCTGTAACAACATGCATGGCAATAGCAATATTTGATATGCCTGGTAATGTTCAAAATATGATATCTCGTTAAGTTTTAATGTTAAGTGGCTGATTTTGGTGTCAAATGAAAGCTATGATAATGCGGAATACTCTCATATATATAAAACTGGCATCGACATCACTTAAATGAGATAACACTATCAAAATATATGTAGAAAATTGACATTTTTTGATAATTTGGCAGCCATCTTGGAAAATGACAGCCATATTGGAATTTCCAATCGTTGACTGGTTCAATTTGAAGAATAATACAATGAGATCATTCATATCAAATTTCATGCTTGTATAACCATTTAAGATAGTATTCCTGTTATCAGATCTACTAAAATAGCTATTAAAAGATACACATTTTTCAGGGAGGGGGTCCATGTTTTGACCCCTATATTTTGCAAAGGCAGCACCAGATCCCTGATTACCAAACTTTTTTTGTGTACATATATGATAAGGAATGAAAAAATACCAGTCTACATAATGACGGCTCCGGGTGGCACTTGGCTCATTCTGAAGCCGATCTATTACGATAATTTACGATCGTCTGCGACTGCGGATCGCAGACAATCGTAGAAAAATCGTGCGACAAATCACCACTGGTCTTGGGTGATGGCGCGACTGATTTCAAAACCTGGATGGGACTGATTTGATGGTTTTTGTCGTAGGAACGTCGGCGGTGCTCGTATGATGGTCTTGCCCCAAGTACTGGGAGGTCGCGCGACTTGTTAGAGTACTGTACAACCGTCGCACTACAGTCGAGCGATTATGAATGACCGTCGCACGATGATGCGTGACTAATTGTGCGCCTGGTCGTGCATTGTCGTGCAATGTCGTGCGATGGTTGTACAATTAGTCGTGACTTGTCGTGGGGTGGGGTATATAAACAAGGGAAGATTTAGGAGCAGCATCAGTCCCCTTATCGTAAGAGGCAAATGCGACCAGTCGTGAGATAGTCTATAAGTCACAGACCAGTCGTGAGATAGTCTATAAGTCACAGACCAGTCGTGAGATAGTCTATAAGTCACAGATCAGTCGGCCACAGGTTCCAGTCTGTCCACAACCCACCGATCGCAGAAAACAAGCCAACGACCGCTCTCGATCGCTCGACCGCCGAGGTCGCGGACGATCGCAGCTTAAGGGTGACTGGGGGTATTAACATGAAGAGACAAAACTGATCTAGCGATAGTCGCTAGCTATTTCGTCCTGAAAATTAAAGTTTGTTTTATTTAACGACGCCTCTAGAGCACATTGAATTTTATCTCATCATCGGCTATTTGACGTTATACATATCGTCGTTCAGACATATGTCTTTAGATGAAACCAGCTGCCGCCACATAGGCTACTCTTTCCGATAAGCAGAAAGGGATCTTTTATCAAAAAAAAACAAGACAGCACATACCACGGCATTTGATGAACCAGTTGTGGGCCACTGGTTGGAACGGAAAATAGCCCAAACTGAGAAGAATCGATCCCGCTCCATTTCTCGTCCATAATGCAAGGCTGTTTGTATCGTGGCCGCGCTGGTTATTGGAAATGAAAAGATTCAAGTGTCCACTCTGACGAATGATCCTCCATTATGATGAAGATCGTATCAAGAAGAATTAATTCAAAACTCTCCACCGGATATTTGATTCCAGAGATTTTATTCAGCTTTTTTTAAAGTAGCGGCTCACCATTTAAGATTTAATTTAGTAGCATGCAGGATATGATCGATTCGCGTACTTGTCGTGATGAACAAATTGATTTTCTACTATTCTAAAGACGAGATATCGTAGAAAACGGGATGTTAAAAGTGTTTCTGTGTCAGTTATCACTATTATGGTTATCAGTAGCGGATACAGAGGGGATCCGATCCTCCCTTTTCTCTTATTTTTATTATTTTTAAATATATATTTTGCCAGTGGAAGGAGGTGAAATTCAACAATTTTCCCCCAGTCCTATTCACCCCCTTTTCTAAAATCCTGCATACACTCCTGGTTATACGAGTGTTAGGCCCAGTTTCTCGTTGACGGTTCAGCCACGATCTACAGTTCAACCCATTATTTTAACATGTGTGGACGCAGTTTAAACTAAAGCCCAGTTTCTCGTTGACGGTTCAGCCACGATCTACAGTTCAACCCATTCTTTTAACACGTGTGGACGCAGTTTGAACAAAGAATCGAGGTTGAACTGTCGACGAGAAATCGACCCTTAGATAGGTATTTACCACGTTGGTTTAAAACGTTAATATTATTAATACTTAATAGTTGTACGTGTTTATAATTTGAAGGTTTCTTCCAATAAAACGATTTGATGTATTTTCTTCTAATATTGTCATATTTGGGACATTCTAGTACCATATGATTTTTGTCTTTAATTTTTTTTTTAAATTTCAATAAATACATATTCTTTCTGACCGTTCTATATTTCTATACCTTCCAGTTTCTTTCACTAAAGAAAGATTGACAACAGGAATATTTTATATACGCTATCCCACAGACAGGATATCACATACCATGTTATTTTATGAACCAGTTTTGGATCACTGGTCGGTGCAAGTGACATACACCTACCCACTGAGCCTTGCGGAGCACTCACTCTGGGATGGACCCGGTGTCAAGATTAAAAATCCCAGTACCTACCAATCATGAGTTCGATAGTCTAACCACTGAGCCACCGGGGCCAGGTAACTAATATCTTGTAGTATTTTAAACATTTCATCACATTTTCGTGTCTTAAATATAAATGATAAACTTAAAACAAAGATTGATACGTTTACTGTGCTAGCTCCATAAATGTGAAAATACGTCTGACAGTATAATCATAATCTCGATTATCTAAGTTGTTTTCCAAGTTTATTGGTTAATCACTTTATGTAGATATGTCAGGGAAGGTCCATACATGTCAATGGTTTTCATAATCCTAACAATGTTAGGATTGACCCCCTCCCCTAATCCTAACATAAAGAAACATTGACCTTCGATGGACGGATGTTTTACCTAAAAAGTAATCCGAACATGGCTTTTACCCCCCCCCCACACACTCCATCCCCCTTCCGAACATTGTTCGGATTGTGAAGCACATCGATATTTATGGACCGTCCTTAAGTAATAGTTATTGTAAATTATAACATTTCGTTTGATTATTATTATCATTATTATTATTATTATTATTAACTGATCATTGTGAGTATGTATTACAATAAATTTGAATTGAACTGGATTGAATTATTAAAAATAAATAAACACAATATTCGATTAAAAATAATATCAATTCTGGCCACAGAAGGCCCCTCTTTTCTTAAAAAAAATCTTCCTTTATGCTGGCCTGTATTCACAAAGAATGATTTGAGCAGATAGAAAATAATTATTTGTGATTTGGCTACTTACTTACTAGTATGTTTGAACATGCCCATATTGGTTCGGGCATGTTCCCCCCCCCCCACCACCTCCCGGATTCAGCGCCTTAAGAGGAAGGCACCTAATCCGGGTCGGAAAAGTGACCAAAAAAAATAAAGATAGAAAATGATTTGTCTGTGTTATAGTTTATTTGTTTCTGTGAATGTCTTGTGAGGTAAATAGCCAATGCAGTGCAAACTGCCATTACGTTCTCTAACTAGAACCATATGGGCAGATAAATGGGCGTGGGTCAGTTGGCGACTGGCCCGCCTCCAGATATAGCTAATTATATTGATTTCCAATCTGCCGTGTCAATCTGTATTGATGCCGACAACTACAAGTTATGCTGCGTCGTTCTCACGGACTTGGCGCTATTTGTTGTTATTCCTCGCTTATTAGTAAATCTACTTTAATAGCACGTTTAGAGATGCGCCCGTTACTTCGGCAGTCCCCGCTCAGTGGGAGGGGCCAGTCGTTTCGTGACGTCTCGGACAGCAACAGACAGCTCGGATTGTCCAGGAAGCGCATCTCATTGGTGGACGGAATCTCCGGTTGTCCACCTGCGCGCGATCTTGATTAAAATACATCACCTGTCTGATCGGAACAAAATGATTCTCCCAGTCGTCTGATCGCCTTAAAACTATAATTTATTGCGTGCTATCGAAATGGGCAAAATCCGCTATAGGTTTAATTTTTGTGTTGGTTATGAATCGCTTCTCAGGTGAACTCCGAGTCAGTGTGGGGAAGCAGCAGGTATGTATACACATCTACCTACACACGGGAAGAGCATTGTAAAACGCTTGATCCCGTCACAGCAGGTTTAATAAGATTGGAATAACAAACGCTGCCAGCTGGTTCGCTGTTTAGAAAGACTTCACGCTGACGCATTGATCAGCTGAATTGCGATTAAAGACACTCACAACTTAAACTATTGGTCGCGCCGTGAGCCAGCGCGCCAAAATGAGCAGTCAGACGAACTTTAGCAGACGTCAATTCCAACGTTTAATGGAATCACGCGCTTTACGTTATTTTCTTCCTCGCAGCGTCATTTTAAGGAATATTCTGTGTTAACTAATTGTGCTAATAAAACGTCTCTATAAGCAGTGTTCTGTCCCGTGGAAATAATTAGGATCTCGCAGAGCTATAAAACAGCATGCTTTCATTGATACAAACTCTCGCTTTTCAGTGAAAATCACCAGATCGTGCAATTCCACCTTTACTTAGAGGAGCACCTAGTCGAGAAGAGTTTAGAAAGTGTTTGAGGGAGTAGAGAGGATATTTCAGATCGATGTGGTTGGCTAAGCGTGTTTACATACGACGACTAACACGTTTCAAACTGCCGATATAGAGCAGTTAACGCTAAAACAGCGCTCACAACTTGTGTGGGGTCATTATTTCGGGGTGGAGGAGGACTTTCTGGAAGTGCCGCTTGCGGGACGAAGCTGTTGTGCGACGCTGCGGGACGAGGTTGTTGAGTGACGCTGCCGAGGCTGGCGTTGACGTGACGTGCTGACACAGTGTAGATAATTACTAACGACAACATCACACTGTGGGCGGAAGGCAATCGTGCGTTTAAGAATGAGAGTGACGAGCGGCTGATTGCGTGTGCCTGTGATAGAGATAGCGTACTCTGGAGACAGAATGTGTTTGACGGATTAATTCAGGGAAGCTGATCATGTATTAATTCAGATACGTGTCATGTAGACCAGTAAGTACAGACTGATCTGCTTGTTATACCGTGTTCGCTTGTATGAACAACTCGTTATTGTCACACCAGTTAATATTAGTTGTAATGGTTATATCAAGTTCGCCTGTATGAAAAACTCGTAATTGTCACACCAGTTAATATTAGTTATAATTGTTATATCATGTTCGTCTGTATGAAAAATTCGATATTGTCACACCAGTTAATATCAATTATAATTGTTATATCATGTTCGCCTGTATGAACAACTCGTAATTGCCACATCAGTTAATATCAGTTATAATTGTTATATCACGTTCGTCTGTATGAACAACTCGTAACTGCCACATCAGTTAATATCAGACGTAAACTTCAATATTGCGTCGATAATAGAATCATATGACCTGAGTCATTTTAATTATGTTTAACATTAATTAAATATCATTCTGAGTAAGTACTGGATGTTTATATCAAGCTAATACTTATAGTAGGTTTTGTTAGGTTTAATAGCATGGATACATGCAGCTTTAAACATGTTTTTCTAGCTTAATATTTAAATTCATATTAGTATGTAATTAATAAGATAACTTACATAATGTTCCGTATGGTTGGTTAAAGATACGTATTTAAAATTCAACAATAAAATAGAACGACTGAAGGTTACTGTATGATAAGAACTTTTAAATTGAATGTCACTACCACGATATCGCATTGCTGACAATACCACACGATGTGTTAATATACATTGTCCGCATATTGTGGTATGCTATATACATTTTTCTCACATGGTAGTATGCTATATCAGGAGCGTTGGAGTCGGGGTGTGTGGGGTTCATTATTTATTGTTTAATTATTCACTGGCAAATTCTGATGTTCAGAAACGGGAGCAGTCCCCCCCCCTCCCGTCCCATATGAATTTCGTTCCAACGCCCCTGTATATACATTGTCCTCACATTGTAGTATATACATTGTCCGCCAGTTATGGTATGTTATATATACTGTCAGCACGTTTCTGTATGTTATATACATTGTCCGCATATAGTGGTATATTATATACATTCTCCGCACGTTATTGTATGTTATATACATTGTCCACATATAGTGGTATGTTATATACATTGTCCGCATATAGTGGTATGTTATATACATTGTCCGCACGTTATTGTATGTTATATACATTGTCCGCATATAGTAGTATGTTATACACATTGTCCGCACGTTATTGTATGTTATATACATTGTCCGCATATAGTGTATGTTATATACATTGTCCGCACGTTATTATATGTTATATATATTGTCCGCATAGTGGTATGTTATATACATTGTCCGCACGTTATTGTATGTTATATACATTGTCCGCATATAGTGGTATGTTATATACATTGTCCACACGTTATTGTATGTTATATAATTGTTCACACATTGTGATATGATATATACATTGTCCGCACGTTATGATATGCTATATACATTGTCCGCACATTGTGGTATGCTTTATGCATTGTCCGTACATTGTGGTATGTTATGTGCATTGTCCGTACATTGTGGTATGTTATATAAATTGTCTGCTCATTGTGGTATGTTATATAAATTGTCTGCATATCGTGGTATATTATGTACGTTGTCCGCACATTGTTTTATGTTATATACATTGTCCTCACGTTGTGTATGTTATACACATTGTCCGCATATTGTGATATATTATTTACATTGTCTGCACATTGTGATATATTATATACATTGTCCGCATATTGTGATATATTATTTACATTGTCTGCACATTGTGATATATTATATACATTGTCTGCACATTGTGATATGCAATCTACATTGACCGTATGCTGTGATATATTATATACATTGTCTGCACATTGTGATATGCAATATACATTGTCTGCACAGTGTTATATATTATATACATTGACCACACATTGTGATATATTATTTACATTGACCGCACATTGTGATATATTATTTACATTGTCTACACATTGTAATATGCAATATACATTGTCCGCACATTGTGATAAAATATTATATTATATACATTGACCGCACATTGTTATATATTATATACATTGTCTGCACATTGTAATATGCAATATACATTGTCTGCACATTGTGATATATTATTTACATTGACCGCACATTGTGATATATTATATACATTATCTGCACATTGTAATATGCAATGTACATTGACCGCACATTGTGATATATTATATACATTGTCTGCACATTGTGATATATTATATACATTGACCGCACATTGTGATATATTATTTACATTGTCTGCACATTGTAATATGCAATATACATTGACCACACATTGTGATAAAATATTATATTATATACATTGACCGCACATTGTGATATATTATATACATTGTTTGCACATTGTAATAGGCAATACACATTTCCCGCACATTGTGATATATTATATACATTGTCTGCACATTGTAATATGCAATATACATTGACCACACATTGTGATATATTATTTACATTGTCTGCACATTGTAATAGGCAATACACATTTCCCGCACATTGTGATATATTATTTACATTGACCGCACATTGTGATATATTATACACTATGTGGGTGTGTGACCACCTGTCGATTATAGCCTACAGTCTGTGATATCCAACTCTCAGATGTATGCTGTGTTTTGCATAGTTTCCTTCATCATGCTCTATTGGTATCTTAATCACCGCCCACGTTTTCTTCATCGTTCTTAGAAACGAATTATGGTTATATCGAAATAAACAAACACAATGTGTTAGAACTTTTTACGTAATACGTTCTCCATTACGTTATGTGAAAACATGCACGAACTCACAGATGTACGTCAATAAACAAAATACACTTTACTTTACATATTTTCTTGTTAGACTGTCTACATTACTCTGAAGAGAGCAACGTATCTATAGATATGACAACAAACACAATGCATGTACATGATTACAACACTTCATAAAACAATCTGTATGATGTCATATATAGAATTACAGAAATAGATATATGACAATAAACAAAATACATGTACATGATTACACTTCATAAAACGTTCTGTATGACGTCATATAGAAGTACAGAGATAGATATATGACAATAAAAATACATAATTACAAGGTTTTATTTGGTGTTTGATTTTATGAAGAGATACAAAGAGATAGATATATGACAATAAACAAAATAAATACAGTTTTTTTGGTATATGACTATGTAGAGATACAAACATATAGATATATGATAATAAACAAAATACAAAATTACAGGGTTTTATTTGGTGTATGACTTTATATAGAGATACAAAGAGATAGATATATGACAACAAACAAAATACATGTTCATAATTACATTTTTCTTAAAACATCCTGTAGGAGGTCATATAGAAATACAGAGATAGCTATATGACAATAAACAAAATACATAATTACAGCGGGGTCTTTTTTGTGTATGATGTAGATATACAAATAGATAGATATATGACAATAAACAAAATACATAATTAAAGCGGTGTTTTTTTCTGGTATAATGTAGATATACAAATAGATAGATATATGACAATAAACAAAATACATAATTACAGCGGTGTTTTTTTTTGGTATAATGGTATATAGATATACAAAGAGATAGATATATGACAATAAACAAAATACATAATTACAGCGGTGATTTTTTTGGTATAATGGTATGTAGATATACAAATA
>JAULBS010156826.1:0-11818 GCA_032355785.1 Symmetromphalus regularis | reverse complement strand
TTGACGCTAATTTACTAGAATAACGTTAAAAACGAAAATAAAACATTCGGGCCTTCACAAACGCACCCCCCACCCCCTAAAGAAAATCCTGCGTACGGGCCTGACTATAGAGAATTATTGTTGTATTGTACACACGAAAACTTGAATTCCGTTTTGTCAACTTATAAATGACAGTCAATGCACAGAGCTTACGTCATTTTAGTGTATCATACTATTATTATATGTAGTTAGTACATATAGAAGACCACTTATTGTTAACAACAAAATAACAATAAAAAAGACATAATCTTTTTTTCCTTCTTTTTTCCTTCTTTTTTTGTTTTTTGTAACCATAACCATATTATTTTGATCATGTCCCAATTATTAGACGTTTAAAACCCAAAAGACTGTAATTAAAGTATTTTTCATTCCTTATTTATTTATTTGTTTGTTTGTATTTATTTTTATATTTATTTATTTATTTTTTATTTATATTTTTTTATTCATTTATTTATATTTTTTATTTATCTATTTATTTGTTTATTATTATTATTATTTTAATGAGTTGATATTGAGGAAAACAATTAATTTTTAAATAATATAAAAAAGACGTTTGTAGAAATTTGCAGGGTCAGTACAACAGTTTAAAAATTATTTAATTTATTTATTATTATTACAGTGTATTATTATTATTATTTCACTCTATACAAAATTTAGAGATTGAAAACATCCTCTTGAAACAATGCATTTACTAAACGTTTCATTTCGATGTAAAATACCTTATGAGTAGTAATTTTTAGCCCTACTACCCTTCCATACTCTCTCTCTCTCTGGAATATTTTTGAGTTTAATGTTTCCCGCCCCCACATTGTCCTCTTTTTCAATGTACGAAAAAAACACCAAGTTGGGTTTTTATTGTTGTTGTTTTGTTTTTTGTAAGCCTGACCTTTGTACCGTATGTGAGCTTGACAAACAACCAGTGGGCTGATTACCAGTACATCGTGTAGGTGTAATGACCACCATGTAGTAACGACTTATATTACACCTACGGTCGATAACTCAACGTGTCTCTTTAAGAAGTCGTATATATTGGTGTGCATTTTATATTGTTAGTATATATTCTGTATATTATTCACTTGTATTCAGAAGCCATTTTCTAACACACTGCATCACATAATCAAATGATGGCTGATGCAATCCCATATTTTGATCTCGTGGGACTCGGGATAATTTTACTGACACAAATTCCTACGCCAGGAGCTTCAGCTTGGTTGCATTTTAGCTTTCACTGTTGTAAATGCAGCGATTACGTATTTCCGGTATTATACTATTACATAAACGACAGTATAGTTGGTAGTAAAAGGAAAGAAATATTTAACAACCCTGTTAGATTTTTAAATATTTAATTCATTGGCCATAACATGTTAAATATAGACTAGTAGATTACAGTATTTCCTTTCCTTGATCTACTGTTCATGAAACTCATTACCCGCCACTAATTAAAAGTACGTGTCCTCAAAAAATAACTGTATTAACACTGGCCTGAGATCTACCTATCCGTCCAATAGGCAAATCAAGGGGATTTCCTGGGGGTTTACCCTCAAGCAATCATAGGCGTACGGGTTCCCATTTTAAGGGGAGGATGTGCCAACAGAGGTTTGCCCGAATTTAGGGGTTTTAAAAGACCGAAGGCCAACCTTAATTTTTGTCTAAATATGAGACTTGCGCCAGCTTTGGGGAGGGGGTAAATCCCGTCTTGTATGATTATGTGGGCAATCAGTTTTTTTTATATTTCATTTTATCATATTACAATTTTGTCTAACCCACTTTGGATCACCACCTGTTATTAAAATTAGATCTCATCACACGTCATCGTTCCAGACACACGAACGTATGTTCCAAAATAAACAGTATTGTTCTCTCCTTCCAAAGACAATCGATAGTATTGTTCCAAGGACACACTATAATTGTACTAAAACGATAGAATCGTTCCTAACAATAATATCGTTAAAAAAACAACGATATTATAGTTCAAAATGTAAAAGATAATAATTAGACCACATAATAATATCGTTCCAAAGATAAACAAAAATACTATTCCATTATTTTCTGAATAATTTATTGTTTGTATTTGAGGGCATACTCTTTATATATTTTAACACAAATAGTATCAGTAGGACTGTCATTAATTCCTGTCTGACATTTACTATGTTCCAAATTTCTGCGAGTAGATTGCTTTAATTCATAGTAATTCAGTAGCGGGTCCTGGGGGTCCAGGGCAACGAACACTCTCCTTGTTATTATTATTTTTTTTATTTTTTATTTAAAAAAAATTTTTTGCCTTTTCCAAGTGGAAGGACGTGAACATTAACTATCACACATTTGGATCCCCCTTCCAATTTTTCAGAAATCTTACATCCGTGCATGTAATTTGTTCTGTGCATGTAACTGAGAGTTTGGGAGTGTGCACAAAGACACATTTCTACGTACCTGGATGAATAAAAAGTCTGATCTACGTTGTCATCGTATAGATCACAAACATCCTAGGACATTATAAATTAGTGTCGCACTTGAACAACATCCATATCGTAAGCAGTAGCGGATCCGGGGGAGGGATCCAGGGGGTCAGGACTCACCTTTCCTCGATTAAAAAAAAACCTTTTCCTAGTTAAAGGACGTGAAAATTAACAATTTTTTCCCCATTTCTAATCAATCATCACTTTTGGACCCCCACCCCTTTTCAGAAATCCACATTTGGACCCCGCCTCTCCCTTTCAGAAACCTGCTTCCGCGCCTGGTAGGTCGAAGTGTAGTACGTGTGACCTGGTAAACTGTACAATGCTATTATGTATGATTATACATTCATTTTATAGATAAGACTAGACAATCTGCCTTCATTGAGTACACAAGTTGCACAAACCTAACTACATATTAACAACATGTCGGTTGGGCATTCGTACACAAAATAAAACAAAACATAGAGACGTATAAGAGACGACCTGGTGCTGAATGCAGAATTTATGAGTGTAATTAATCACGAAATATAGATATTTAGAGCATTTGAAACTGATCTATTAGAAGAAGAAAAAGAAAAAAGAAAGAAGAATAAATACGCAAAACAATAAAATCAACTAATACCGAGATTTTTATTTGTTTATTTGTTTATTTATTTATTTGTTTCTTAGTTTGTTTATTTATTTGTTTATTATTTTTAACGACATGATTAGAACACATTGATTAATTACTCATCGGCTTGTAAATGTCAAACGGGTTTTGAACCACTGTCTTTAGCTTGAGAGCTAATACCTAGATTATACATCTAATAACTAGAGTATAATTTATATAAACAGAATCTACACTTTTTTTAATAATGGAAACCAATTTGCAATTTAGTACTTTGTCATTATTATATTAATTCAGTTTCCTTTTACTCACCCGCTATGTACTGCACTGCGATCATTCAATGGCGTATTTAAAAAAAACAGTGGATATCCGCTCACCAAATATTTACCTTCTTAAATTTCATTTTACTATACGTATTAGGGTCTGTTCTAACATTGCTTTGTCATGTAGTCACTATAGTTGGGATATTGGGCCAGGTACCTTCTTAAAAGTTACATTCATGCTTGAAATGAATCCCAAAATAATGCATTCAGAATGCATCGAAATGAATTAAACGGTGTAAGAGATTTTTCTGACCCTCTACCACCTACACAAACTTCTTTCCTTGCTCGAGGCTTACAACACACTCAAAGGCGAATCCAAAGAGGACTAAAGGAAGCTGGTAAATCGTTTTTTAAAGATCCACAACCAAAGTTACAAGTGGAAAGTTTTGCTATTTTGATATATAAAATAATTTAAAAAGTATTTGTGATAAACATCTCCAGATTAATTTATCTATAAAAAAATATTAGCATAATTAACTCCACAATACAAAAGTTTAATTATTATGAAATGTTTTTTTAAAGGGGGATGCTTGTTTGTTTCTGTTTTATTTTTTTGTTGTTGTTGTGTGTGTATAACAGAGTATAGTAATTTAAGTATAATGCATTTTAAGGCAAACATTTTTTGGAGCACTGACACATTGTGTCACTATGACAAAATACAAACAGCTCTGATCCACTTGTTCTGAAAATCCTTAATTAACCCATGTGGATCCACCAGGTACGGCGGAACAGGGGGCGCGCGGGCTCGAGCCGCCTCCACCCCACCCCCCACCCCACACGGGTCCGGCGTGCCTTGTGGAATCTGAATCATTGAATAACCTAGTATCCACTTGAAACACAGCGCTTTGTGCCTAGACCTGTTAGCACCCCCTCCCCCACCTCCCTAAATGTCAACTTGCTTCCTCCGTGCCTGTTCACTAACGACGTGGGCGTGATTGTAAGTGTAAAATTATTCATAAAATTGGTTTGCGGCAACATTGTACTGTCGTCGCAGAAATATAAATAAATTATATGTTTGCAGTATGCTCATTGTCTTGAAACTGTTTTTGCAGTATCACAGTAAAAAGATTTAGCAACGGCAATTATGTGCCGTCGCAATAGTGTCTAAATTTCAAGAGCTGCTCAAAAACATATTTTACAAAGCGACCAGGTAGCTGCTTGGAATGTTCTGCAGTGATCAAATGGAGTCCATGATAAACTGCAGTTATCTCCTCTTATCTTTGACTGATACACTCATCTCTCTCCGCTGTCAAGTTCAGATGCGGATACAGTGGGGGGGGGGGGGGGAGGGGTGGGTGATAGGATTAAACCCCTCTTTAGACCACCAATTTTTATTTTTTACCATTTCAACTTGGTCGCAACTTTATCCCCTCCCCCAACATAAAAATCTTCAAAATATTTTGACCCCTTTTCCAAACTTCCTGCATCCGCCCCTGAAGTTTTATCTCGTCAATGCAGTATGTGAAGTCGTAAGCCCGCTACGTAAGTTATTAAAGTTACTATGTGAGTGTTGACTAGATAGTTGTACAGGGTTTGGAAACAAACACAAACAAATGTACAAGTGTATATGGCAGTAGAAACATACATGGTTTAATTACGTTAAATCAGACTCTCAGCTGGTAGTTACTGGGATCAAATCTCAGTTGAGGCATGGAATTTTTTATTTCGATCCTAGCACAAACTCAGTGTATCGCAAGGTAGGTGTACTTCACTTACACAGACCAGTGGTCCACAACTGGTTTATCAAAGGCCGTGGTATGTGTGGTCCACAATTGGTTTATCAAAGGCCGTGGTATGTGCTGTATTGTTTGTGCACGTAAAATATCCCTGGCTGTTAAATGGAAAGAGTTACTATTTGGCGATAGCGGGTTTCTTCTGAAGACTATGAGTCACAAAACACCCCCATATGTTTGACACGTGATAGCTGCTGAATAAACAGTAGGCCATCCTTTTTTTTATTTATTCACACACATTTTATAATGCTCTATAGGTTAGATCATTAATATGGATGATGAAAGCAGAAATTCATGGCGACTATACTGATAAAGATGAAAATTGATTTCGTTTTAAATATTACTCTTAGCTTCAGCATATTCTGAAATATATAAATACTAAAATAGACAATAAGATCACTCTAATCGGCTAATTATGATATCTAAATGTGAAAAATGGGTGGCCATATTGAAAAAATGGACACCGTTCTGGAATCGTATAAGTGGCTCGTCTCTTGAATTTATAAAATAATCTACCCACACCAAAATGAATCAATAAATTAAAAAAAAAAAATAAAATAAAATAAAAAAGTAATTAATAATAATAATAAAACCGATAAATCAGTCTTATGCTTGTATTAACATTATAAACTTTTTGTTAAAATGGACCAATGCAGTAGCGGACCTAAGTGGGGTCCAGGAGGACTGGACCTCCTTTATCTAGAATTTTAATAAAATATTTTATTTTTTTTCGAGACGTGAAAATTAACCATTTTTCCCCGGTCCTATTCACCCATCACATTTTGAACCACCGTCACTTTCAGAAATCCTTCGTTCGCGCCTGCAATATGCTCATGAAAATTGCTATATTGCATTGTTGGATTTCATGGTTTACATTATCATTTTTCTGACATGAAAACAACTAACTGGAATTCCTTAATTTATTTATTGTAGGCTATGTCCTAAGATATTATTTAATTTTGGCTTTTTAAAAAAATTGTAGCGAGTAAAATGCGGGTGTTCGAGTAGTAATATTATAAAATCACATTCATTCACCTACATATAAATCAATAAAACAAAACCAAATTAATACTAATCAATCTTAATTAATGAGTGGAGTGTGCATGCTGTTTTAATAAGTATTTGTGTTACTATGAGCATTATATGAGCAAAAGAACATTATATGACCCCCCCCCCTCCAAAAAAAACCCCTAAACTATGAGCATTATCGGAAAGAGTAGCCACATTAGTGTGACAGCAGCGGGTTTCGTCTCTCCTACTAACACTAATCTCTGTCCTGGACTGACAGCACAGGACAGCGTGTTCGAACCTTAATTGGATATAAGCACGAAAATAAATATATCCAACCAACTTACTACAAGTAAAAAGATGATCTTATTGAGAATGGTTAGTGGAGAGTGACCCTTTTGTGTAACTGGGGAACAGAAAAGAATATTTGTTTAACAACACTTCAGCACAATGTTTATTACGCGACTATTAATATCAAACATTCAATCATTTAACATATTTTACTAATAAAACATAAAGATACAACAACACACTTAAAATTAATATGATTCTGCCGTCAAGAAATTTCATAACTTTTTAAAATTTTCTTAATATTAGGATTGCCACCTTCGATTCGAGCTGAATATCATAATTTAGACCGTATGAAAATTATACATATATAAATAAATAAATTCAAGAGACGAGCCACTTATGCGATCCCATAAAGATGTCCATTAGTTTTCATTATATATATATATATGCAAATTAAAAAAAATAAAATAAAAAATATTAGCTATCAAAATTCATGTCGACATTCGGTTATACCGCTGTAAACAGGCCCGTAGGAGCCAACCTCCCCCTTTTTTTCGCTAATTTTTATTTCGGGTATAGATTCGCGGTTTCGCACAACACATTTTATATACACAAATATGACTTCTCCGCTTTGAAAAATGAGCCCACATTGAAAATCCGTTTTACAGGCCTTCTAAAAGCTGCTGTATTTCTGGTTTAAACAATGCTTTTCACTTTAATTTATATTTAAAACAATTAAGTTATTATTCTCACAAAATAATAATCGTCAATATTTCGGTTTATTAAATAGTGTCGTAAACCTTTATTATTATATTAATTTGAAATATCACTCGATCATTGGAATTTGGAAGCAATATTTTTATAGGCCTTATATAAATAGGTCCTATAGCAGTTGCAGTTCCAAATATATCGCCATAAAATTATTCTTTTGCAAACTGCATATTATTGTAATTTTGTTTTATATTATATTCTTTATTTTAATTAGTATTTTAGTATAATTTAAATTGTCCAAAAATAATTTAGTACTTTCCCGCGAGGGATAATGCGGGCAAAGGCTTGAATAGGCATGTCGGATTCCAAGTGCGGATGAATACAATTACCTGAGTGTGGACTATTTCTTGACATTGGCGGGCGCTAGTGGTTTGTTTGTTCCATTTGTGTATTGATGCAAAAATCGCCTTTAATCTTGTAATTATTGTAGTCATCTGTCACCTCCGTGATGTCTGACAGGGAGGATCAAGTTTACTACGCCAAGCTTGCAGAGCAGGCTGAAAGATATGATGGTTTGTATTGTTTAAAACCAATTTAAAGTGATGGTATCGTTGCCTGGCTTCTCTCGATACATTACTAAGATCCTGTAAATCACTGAAATGCAGGACCGTGTTAAACGATGTCAAGGCCTTGTAGTCATGTTTGTGAATGTTACATTTCTTTAAATAAGATTTTTAAAATGTTGATTATGTGAACGAAAGAATTGAATGTTTGCAAAACTTGTGTCCATGGTTATTGCATAGAAATGGACGCCATTTGCAATGACTCACCACGCAAAGGATTGTCGGTGTCTTGGCACAAATATTTTAGGATCGCCAACAATGTATGCACATATGAATGATACTCGTAGGCAAGAGGGTTCCTTTCATTATAATAATATTTTCTGGCATATTTTTTTGTCTTTATAAACACTATTATTCAAACAAGGAAGTGAAAATGGTACTAGTCACCAGTTGTAGTAAATTTGCGCGTAGGCTTGTCAAATTGGTTGGCCAATGGTTTCCCATTCATATATACCCAGATGATTCATAAGGATTCCACCCCAAGAGCAAACAATTAATTTAAAATACCATCATTTTAGTAATTTTTGGTAGTTTATCAAAATGAACATGAAAACATTTGTTTTAAGACCAAATAATAAATATAAAATAGACCCAAATGCTGGTGTTAATCTTTTGAAAACAGGAAGTTCTTTAGATGTAAGATGTTTGATTTTTTTTTTACTGCATTTTTGGACTCTGGAGAAAATGCTATTATTGCAACAAATTTTGATGAAAATTTACAGAAATTGGTGCAAATATGATTTTTCATAATTGAACCTTTTGGTAGCCATTTTAATAACCATAGCAACCACATAATATTCAGTGTGCAAGTGATTAAAAAGGGGTTTTGAAAAATATAGGTGAGTGATACTGATAGATCGCACGCCAGAAAATGCTAGGCGAGTGATAAATTGCTCTCCTGAAAGCACAGGCAAGTGAAAAATCGCACACGTTAAAATGCTTAGATGAGTCAAAAGTAAGCCATAATAATTAATGAACTAATTGGTAAGTGGGACAATTACAAAGGTCAAGAACCCAGACGAACTGCTCAGAGAATTAATCGCATAACTTTTCTGCAAAATTTTGGCTATTTTCGGAAGTCGATTTTTGGGATTAGTGAAAATTGGTAAATTTTCAAGTCTAAATTTCATCATAGTATTATTTACAGGCTTTTCATTTTATTTGAGAGTAGCAGTTGGAAGGAAGAGAGTAGGAGGAGGAGCACTATAATTTTAACTTTTAAAGGATTTCGGTTTTTTTAGGGGAAAGTAGATGACGCAAGTTTGCAAATAGACCGGTAAATGAGCTGCCCGTCGCCTTGTATTGAAAACACTGTATTTACCTGTTTATATTGCATTTTTAATTTTAGAGAGTCTGTAATTTTGTTAAAGGCATAGTCCCACGGAATTTAAGAAGCTTTATGCTTTAAGTATTGATTACGAATGAAATTTACAAGCATTTGTGATACTAGATCTTGCTTTTATATCACACAGGACGTTTTACCTGAACCATGGTATAGGGAATTCCCTGTTTATGATTTATTTGTACGTGAGCATAATTCATTATTATTTTTAAAATATTGATAATAAGCGAGATGCGGTGGCTATGTAAGTAGTTGAATGAAGTATTTCTATGGGCAAATCACATGTTTATATTTAAAATTAATTCTTAGTTTGGAAATTAATTAGGTCAAGGGTATGTGGGACTATGCGTTTAAAGAATGGATTACTAGTATACAGTTACTGTATCATTGAAATTTTGTGATATTGTCTTGCTATTAGTAAATGAATGACATTTAAAGCGTAATAAGAATTACTTTAATAAAACTGAGTTGAAAGCAAGTGTAACATTATAGGTTACTGAATGAAGTTGGTCAATATATGAAGTATTAATACAGACAGCACACCTAGTTAAACTATAAGGCAGTAAGAGACGCGAGAACGTGCTTTGTGTAAGTGTATTATTAACACTTTAGTAATGACCGTACGCAGTAATCAGTTCTCAAAGACGGTAACTAATTTCATTGTAGTATTTGCGTTGTATCCATACAGGGATGGGTAAAAGTCTTGTTAATGACCGACATATACAGAGTAACCTGCTCTAAAACAGCTAATTGTCTTATTCAGCTGAGAAAATGTACCTTCCATAAAATCCCTTTTGTGTATAATTATGTATAATTTGATTTGAAAAGTACGTACAGTCAACCTGCCTATAAAATGTAATGTTTTATGATGGCCATGATGATGATGACAATGATGATGATGATGATGATAATGATGATAATGATAATTATGATAATGATGATGATCACAATGATGACAATGATGATGATAATGATAATGATAATTATGATAATGATGATGATGATAATGATGATGATAATGATGATGATAATGATGATGATAATGATGATGAAATTATGATAATGATGATGATGATCTTGGTGATGATGATGATGATCTTGGTGACAACAATGATGACGACGACGCTAATGATGATGATGATGATAATGACTACCACGACGATGACAACGTAGGTTACTTCTGCCATGTCACCACCAAAGTATTCATTATATATTTTTCCAACATACGGGAAAGCACATAATTATTATCACTGTGGGTTCTTAACCGTCCCGATGACGTAACTGCTCCTCTAATCCACGTGTTGCCGTTACAAAAAGGTTTCACAATACTAGTATTATTATGACCCATCTCACACTGTGAGCCAATAACGGCCCAAGGACAGGTAGGTAGAGGTGACAGGCTACTTCATTATATCACACATTAACCACAAATACAACAGATTACAAATCCTTTTGAATATTCCAGAGAGTACACATTACTAGGACGGAGATAATTTCGTTGCTGCGGCCTGTACATTGTTGAAGTGAGTTATATGGACTAATAGGAAAACGTCCGTGGCGTTAGTGACACAGTGACATTTATCACCATTTGGAGCAATCGATAGTTCAGTGTCTCGGGTCTCTGGCATCTTAAGATTCATCTAAAGATGATAAACCTACCTGATAATGAAGCTATTGTGTTGTGGCATTGATCGTAGCATATGGCACTTACAATTTACCAGTGTCTTTACTCACTCCACATCGTATGTCAGTCGCGGATGCAGGATTTCTGAAAGAGGAGTTCGAAATGTGATGTATGAATAGGACTGGAGGAAAATAGTTACTTTTCTTGTTCTTCCACTCGGAATACGAGAAAAGGGGAGGGGGTCCGGACCCACTGGACCCCCTACCGTCTCTGGATCCGCTACTGTATGTTTCTTATTATATCCTGAGATATCAGATTTGTACAAAGCACGTGATTGTAAACTCTTAAAGATCAGGACTAAGCTGTTCAAACATTGGTTAGTTTAACCAGAGCTTAAGGGAAAATTCTAAATCAAATTATGAGGCAATGGCAAAATTTTAAATTACATAGTTATGCCGGAATTTGCAACGACCTAAGGTATTCAATAGTAATCACTTCTAAACTATTACTACACTCGTTATAAAGATGTTTGAAAGAGAAATAGTCTACGAATTGGTGGTTGAATTAACTATGCTTTCAATGACCGACCCAGCAGTCCAGTCATAAACATTGAAATAAGAGCACAACAATGGGATTAAAACCATATCGCTGTAGAAAACAATTAGAATTATCATTTGTTAAATCTGTTGTAAATTTTGTTTGTTTGTTTAGTAATACCACTAGAACACAATGAATTGTTAATCATCATCTATTGATTGACTAACATTTGGTAATTTTGATAGGATGTCATGGTGCGAGCCAGCCTTCCACAGGATTTGAACGATTGTCTTCAGTTTGAGAGTCCAATGACCTACCGCTGAGTATAAAATCTGTTATAAAATACACACATCAAAACATTCTTCATGTATTATATATCAATCAATCAGTCAGTCAGTCAGTCAGTCAGTCAGTCAGTCAGTCAGTCAGTCAACCAACCAATTAACCAACCAACCAACCAGCCAGCCAGCCAGCCAGCCAGCCAGCCAGCCAGCCAGCCAGCCACCCAGCCAGCCACCCACCCA
>JAULBS010156815.1:0-11819 GCA_032355785.1 Symmetromphalus regularis | reverse complement strand
CCTGGTACTGAATATGATAAACACAATAAAACCTACAATATACATATATACACATGTACAGAGTAGATCAAGAAAGGAACATAAATGATATTCATAATTAGTATTTATATACATAAATGTTCAAACAGCAGCACTTGTAATTCAACTAATTACCAACTTATCTTGACCTTCAATGTACACAATTTTGTTTTGGGCCAATGGCATTGTAACTCAATGGACACAACATAGAAAGAAAATTAGAGAAATACTTTACTACACTGCCACTCAGCCAAGTTAGTTAATTTCTTATTTTAATTAAAAATGGCTAAGCACTTTCACATTCATAAAACCCAGTATTTTTAAATAATAACTTCAATAAAACCTTTTTTAATGAAACTATATTATATTTCAAAAACAAAATCCTTTTCAAATTAATTCTATTATAAGCAAAATTATGAAATAGAAAAAAGAAGCTTTAATAAAAAATGTATTTTGTATCTTGTATATGAATTTCTGCCTGGTGAACAATGGGTCATGATATCATTCCTCTTCAGTGGACCTATCTGAGCTATTTGTCATTCCAACCTGTGTTCACAACTGGTGTAACAAAGGCTGTAGTGTGTGCTGTCCTGTCTGTAGGAAAGTGTATATAAAAGTTATTACTAATTTGAAAGAGTAGCTTATATGGCAGTAGCATGTTTTCTCTGAAGTCGCAAACATTGTATGTCTAATAGATACAGGCCTGTAGGAGCCAGTGGGTCTAGTGGGGTTCAGCCCCCACTTTTTGGCATTATTTTTCTGTATAGATTTGCAGTTGTACACAACACATTTTAAACACACATAAAAATTAGCCCCCCGCCCCTCCATCCCACGCATTTTCACAATCCATCCTACAGGCCTGATAACAGTCACTGAATAAAGAAATTCTTTCATTATCTTGTATAAGAGAAACTATTCATTTGATACCAACATATATCTTTCTTTAATAACTTTTATGATGTGTCCATCAAGCCAAAGTTTAAAAGAAAAAAGCCTCAAATCGAGGTACTTATGTAATCACCCTACAGGTGACAGCAATCTCACAGATGTTGTGTCCACAGGGTGAACATTTATAAACCAACATCAGAAATATCCACCCCATCAGTGTAATATATATATACATATTTTAAATAAGAAAAACAAAGAATGATAAAACACAGTTAAAAACACAATATACAAACTGTACATACACACTAAGAAAATACGACCAGCCAAAAAAAGCTATACATTTTGACTGTCACAATCATGTTGATCAACAATGTGTTAGAAGTGTCATGATCAACTACTGCAAACACAAACCAATTCTTAAAACAATTTAAGAAACTGAAACAAAAGTTAATTTTGGAATGCATTAAATTCCATACCGATGTATCCACAGTTCACATTGTGAATGACTTCAGAGTGTTCTTGTGCAATATTACCATTACATCACTTTGTACCGATCATATAGCTAGTGCGATATTACCATCACATCACTTTGTATCAACTATAAACCTTGTGTGATATTACCATCACATCAATTTGTACCAATTATATAGCTAATGCAATATTACCATATAACTTTGTTCCAATTATATATCTAATACAATATTACGATCACATTACTTTGTACATGTACCAATTACATAGCTAGTGTGATATTACCATCACATCACTTTGTTCTAGTTATATTACCATCTCATCACTTTGTTCTAGTTATATTACCATCACATCACTTTGTTCTAGTTATATTACCATCACATTATTTTGTACCAACTAGTGTAATACTACCATCAAATGGCTTTGTACCTTGTGTGATGTTACTATCATATTACTTTGTACCAATTAATAGCTATAGTGCTATTTCCATCATATATATATATGCCTTTGTATCAATTAAATTGATAGTGCAATATTACCATCACATTAATTTGCCTCAATTATGTAAACAGTAAGATATTACCATATTACTTTGAATGTGTACCAATTACATAGCTACCTGAAATATTACTATCACGTCACCCATACTATTTCTTTGCACCAATTATATAGGCACAGATTTCTTGAGGCTCCATCTCTTGAGGATGTTCATTCATCACCCGACGAACTGTAGGTTCAGGAAACAGTCCACAAAGATTGTAGTACATCCCGTAACGGGGATCAGTTGGGGGAATTTGGGCATCTGGAGCAAACGACTCATTCACCTGTGGTTCAGGAGACTGCATCTGCAATGGTGACATGACAGTCTGTGGGGATGGCACTTGCTGCTGAGAATGAGAAGGCAGTACCTGTTGCTGTGACTGCAATGACAAAACATTTGGCTGAAACTGAGAGGGATGAGTTTGTTGATGTTGGGACATGACATGTTGCTGTGATAATAAAGCATGTTGTTGCTGTTGTGGTGATAGCACATGTTGTTGTTGTTGTTGCTGCACAGACATCATATGTTGTTGCTGCTGTTGAAAAAGTGCATGCTGCTGTTGTTGTAGATGCTGATGAGAATGGCCCTGTGAAAGAGGTGAAAACTGTGTCTGGTTCTGAGGACGAGATAGTAGAGTTTGCTCTGTTAAGAATCTATCTTGTGACTGCATCTGCTGATATGCAAGTCTTTGATGAAGTTGTGATTGGTTGTGGTCGTAGGCATCCCCCCAGTTGGCATGATTATAATAAAGTCCTTCACATCCAGATGTTTGATTAGTGGACATTTCAGGTGACATCAAGCCTTCACATTCATAAGCAACTTGGTGCTGTGGCTGAGAACAGTAAACCTCACTCATTTGTCTTCCTATTGATCTCACACTTCTCATACATTGCGGCTGCACTGAAGTTGATCTTGATAATGGATTCCGACCTGTGTGTTGTGAAAAGTTTCTTTTAAATTTTTGGAATGGTGAAATTCCGGTGTTTGTCTGTCTGACATAATCCAAGTCCTGTCCAGCTAAGTGTAACTGTGGATCTGAGAAGCTGTTCTGGCGTTCAACATGTACAATGAGGTGTTTACTTGATGACTGTGACATCCGTCGTCCATCTGGAACACTTGGGACATGGGTCACATACTTGTGATCCATGAACATCTGCTGGCTTTGCATTTGTTGACCAAGTATTTCCCGATCAGTGAGAGGAAAACTCTGGCACTGTTCTGCAGGCCCAGAAACACAGTTCAAAGGATCCTGTCTAAACAGCTGTTGCAAAGGGGTAGGACCTGAATAGTACTGCTGTTGTGGCAAAAATATAGAGTCTGTTTCATCTTGGTTCATAACATTACCTTGAAAATTACTTTGGTCTTCTCTACTATGTAGTGACAAATGTATATCTAGCCTCTGAGAAAGAGTCCTTACATCTGACTGTTGCGTTTGTGTTACAGTGATCTGAGGTGACTGAACACTGTTATCTGAATTTCCTCTTGCTCTTAAGAATTTTGAATCTGCACCTTCATCAGAAAGTTTCTTTGCCAAAAGCAGATGTCCACTTACAAGTTCTTCATTAGGGGATCCGGATGGAACTTTTAACTGAGATGATGGTGAAGAAAATCCACTTTGTGGTATCCTGTGTGGAAAACAACTTGGTGCATTTAATGGAGTACTGCTGACCTCACTGGGAGAGGGCACACTTCTGATAATGAAATGATCACTAGTATGGTTGACAACAGAAGACACATCACTTTCTTTTCTTGTCTGAGCAAGAGCCTTCTCAAGCTTCTTCCGGTGCTCATTCAGCTTTTGATTGTAATCCTCAGATAACATTCTTTCCTGTTTCTTCTGCTCATCATCATCACTAGAACTGGACTGCTTCAGAGTCATTTCTGGTGGAACTATGGCCTGCGTTCTTGTCAGAGGGGTCTTCTTCACAAATACCTTTTTGGTGGCATCACTCTTTGTCTGCTTCTTGTCCATCATAGCTGAAATGGTAGTATGACTTAAGTAAACAACTCATTCAAACTGACAAATGCAAAATGAAGTATGTACATTCAATTGAAAATGACTGATATGACTAACATCCTGCAGAAATATTACGTTTTATATTTCCAGAAAAGAAATAAAACTGATTGCTTGTAAAATATATACATATTCTAACACTTTAAGTAACTTATTTCTCTGATATAAAATGTTACAATAGTCATTAATAATCAGTACTAATATAGGGTCAAGTAAAAATAAAATTACTATTTTCAGAGTACATTAAAGTGGCATTGTCAGAACTTGGGAGAGCATTTTGACAGTTAATCCAGTAACAACAATTTCTCAAGGTAATTCTACAAAATATTTGGGGGGAAATGGTTCTGTTTGACAGAGAGAGGGTGAATGCATAAGCAATGAAACTTGATATTTTTATAGAAAAATATATAAAATAAAAAGGATAAAATTATGGTTTGACTGAGGAAGCTAAGCTAATTTATGTTTTAGTAATCAAAACAATACTTTGGTCAAAAAACTTTGACTAATTTAGAAAAGCATATATATTTCTGCATTGAAATTTACTCATTTTATCAGTTCTACATTGTTCACAGACCCACAAATGCAATGGACTAATATGGGATTGAAAAATATGTTTTGTAGTTTCATGGCAAAGCCCAGTATTTACTTTTAAGTTACTTTTTTATTTTGGCATCTAATAAGCACTTTATACTCATAAATACCTCTGTATGACACCATATTTTGTGTTTTTACACTTGATTATTTTTAATTCAGCTACATGGCTAGCTAATAAAGATTAAACAATGATCAAGTGCTTAAGCTGCGCATGTTCTACCAATATGGAAAGGGTACAATGTTAATTAACTATACCATTTTTTGGCTATGAACCATCTATTCCTAGTGGTTCTAAGTGTCTCTATCAATGTAAAACAAGCCGTAGCCACATTTCTGGATTATTGAGTAAGATGCAGTTTAAAGATTGTGCATGGTACTAAGAAAATACCTTCTTTAATCTTGGATGCTCTTTCTTCCATTTTCTGTTTTGCCTGTTCTTGGAGTCTCTCTGTGACAGACTTGTGTGGCATATTGCGTCGTTCTGGGTGGTAGAAGCGACACTTGTTACCATAAGTGCACTTTTTGCCATACGGACACTCTGGGGGCTGAGCCTCAGGCATAGTTGGCTTCTTACGAAGAAAATTGTCCAAAGATGGACCATGCCTTCCTAGAGGATCTTCAGGTGGCATAAATCTAGAAAAACATCAAAGAGAAGAGCTTCATTGTTTGAGTCATTAGGAGCAGAACAGAATGCAATGGTAGACTGCTGAGTAGGACTCCATGGATCATCATATCAACCTCACTCAGTGGATCTACTGGGTTATACATCTCCAACTAGTAGTTCACAACTTGTTTATCAAAGGCTGTGATATGTCCTATGAAGTCTGGGATTAGAAAGCGTATAAAAAATACCTTAATACTAATTAAAACCAGTAACATATGTAGGCTACTACCAGAATTTTTTTGGTAGACAAATACCATGTCTAATAGCCAGTGACAACATGCTGCAAGTTTGCCAGCTAGTCACATAACTAGAAACATGTCTCAACTCATAAAAAGAAATAGCAAACATGATGAACTATGTGATATCTAATTATATGCATAATTAGTTAAATATTAACAACTAATTTCACTGAACTGAATGGAAAACAAGAAATGACTGGACCAAATTAGTTTCATGACTAACCACTCTTAGGCACTGATGAAACCCAGTAGGATGTTGTTAAAGACCATTCATAATAATTTCCTTTTCTTTTGGTTAGTCACTGGTTAGTCAAGAGAGATGGTGCATTGCGAATGAAAGTGTATTACTGTTAATTACCTGTCACCAGCAAATGAGTACATAAGTAGCCTCTCCTCAATGACCTTCTTGAACTCAGGTTTCTCATTCAGGAGGTCTCTGTAGTTATCGTTGGACACGACAATGCCATTGACCTCAGAGGCAAGTTGAAGGACATATCTGTCATCGTAGCAGATGACACGTCTTCCACCCACTCTGCGTGCTGGAGTGAATGACAGGCAGCGTTCTCGTTCCAATTCTATCAGGATATCCTGATCTGCAAAAGCAAGACATTATCAACTGAACATTCTGAAAAATTAAATTGAACATCAATTTAAAAATAACAAAAACAATTGAAATAGATTTGAAGGGGTTTTACAAAATCATGGCTGACTATGACAAATGGGCCTAGAATAATCCCCAAAAGCAGCCAGATTAAAGCACAGAACATTGATGTGAAAAATTAAAGCACTATAAGGACTCTCTGTGTGCCACTGATAAAAATAATAATTAGTTGATGAGATCGTCAAATCATTCGTTTTTAGTTTTCAGATAACAGATTTTTCAAGTAAGATTTCAAGTTGTTAATGAAAATAAAAATAACATTTGTTACTTATTTTCACTTACTGAAAATCATGATATTATTGCCAGTCATTTGCTACATGTAATTTTCTTAAGCCCAACATTAGTTAAATTAAATAGTTCTTTGGCAACATGGTATATGATAAAATATGTAAAGACTCATGATTAAGATATTTATTTTTTATTATCTTCTGCAAATATCATTAATTCCAATGTGATCAGTAGGAAAATTTAAATTAAAATAGACCAAAATGAATATTATTTTATTCCATTTCAACCAAAATACACAGTAGCAGATCATTGTTTAAAAAAATATATATAAAAGTTGGCCTTTGTCAAACTTTTTTAAACATTATTTTTGTGAGGTAGGATGCTCACGAGTTTTGTGGAGACTTAAGTTCTCTAATATCAATGCATGTATTGTTAGTAATAGCATATACTTTATTTATGGCACCACTGTAGTGAAGGAAATTAATTAAAAATTATTTTTGTTCAATATTTGTTTAAAATTGAACTGACAAGTAAATTTTATTAAACTCATCCTATTTAGGAATTTTCTTTTTTATAACCTCATCAGTTTACAAGATAGTGTTTACTCTTGAAATATTTAAGTTTTTTTACGAAATTCAGGCAATTTGTTAAGTTAGCAGATACAGACTAAAGGACTGTTAAAGTGTCAGCTAACACTGGTGACAATGTGATTGTCCTTCTCATACAATATATGCTATTAAAATTATGTTCTATTTTGAAAAGTAAATTGATGAGATTATAAACAAGTAAATACCTAAATAGGATGGAAGTAATTAAATGGAATTTAACTTTATTTAATGGCCAGTTTAATTTTGAAGAAATAATCATTAAAATACTTTTTTTTTTATTTCTTTTGTGACTACTTGGCCATTTCCATTTTATTATTATTTTTTAAAAAATAACTTTTTCTGTATTGGTTCATAAATTATTTTCCTGAGTGTAGATGTTTACCTTTTATAGGAGCATCAGGCCTGGAAGATTCCTTCCTCCACTGTGGAACAAAGACTGTGATGTTTTTATGACCGCGCTGTCGGAACCATTCAACAGCCAGCTTGATTCCTCGACATGAAAATACATCTTTACCATGACTGAAATAAAGCAAATGGCTGTTAACTATACCAGATACTAATATCTGCCATACTTTTACAAGCACCAAAAAAATATATACAGTGAGGGATATCAGTGGAAAAACAATACCATTACTTGGTACACAATATCACTTTCATGTTACAGCCTGATTATAATACTTCAATTATAATCATTTCTTCCTGATTTCAAAGTCCAGGTAATCAAGTGCGAAAAACATCTCTAGTCAGATTACAATTAGTCACCTACATACAGCATGTGTAATACCAGTATCATATAGATTAATATTTTAGTAACACAGAATACAGAACTTTTATACATATATAATGAAAATGTGCAGAACCAAATAAATACATGTACAGTTTCCACCACCAAAATATATGTGGAATAAGAAAATAATATTCAACCTAATACTGGTCAGTGGTATTTTTATATTATTTTTTTTATATTTACAAGAATATAAACATGTGAATACTGTAATTCAGGAAATTAACGCAAACATGATATTAATGCGAAAAACGCGTCCAGGTTCAGTTTGCGATAATATCATTTCGCGAATATTTCGTGCCACATTTATTAAACACCCCCTGCCCTCTCCCCCACAAAAAAAAAAACCCAAACAAACTTCCACACACAACACAAACTTGCAACGAACTTAACTATTGCCAACAATTTGTTTCTGGTTTTTGATACTACTATCTAAAATGAATTAACGACCATTACAACTAATGCTTTAAAGTTACCTCATTTTCAAATAATGTGGTTTTAGTGAACATCACATTACGTCTGAATTACTGAGTACGAGCTCAAACAGACCAACTACAAAAACAAAGACATCAAGCCAATCAATTAAAATAACATTAACTCCAAAGATACAATTGCTATGCCAAAGCGTGGTTGTCAAGAAAGTATTATCTGGAAGTACTCTGGACTATTCAGAAGTAATAGTAGGCCCAGTCAACTAATTAATAAACATGATTAACACATTAATTGTTGCAAAATAAAATAAGCTACAAGGAAAAACTAACAATTTATAAAGCAAACAATGTACTATTTGCAATAAATTGGTGTGGCTAGGGTAGACGACGCGTGACAATTTAATGTCGTGTTTTGGGTTGGGGTAGCTGACTCGCAATAATTTGGTGTCGCATTAATTTCCTGAATTACAGTATAGTGGAAGGAGGTATTGTAATTATCGTTGTTTATATTATCAGTAAGGACACCGCTGGAATGGTCAAGAAAATGGTTAACACTTTATGGATAACCGCTTGACAAGTCTAAAGATTTTAGTCTAGGACTTACCAATGTAAAAAAGAAAAATGCTATGTTTGTGTGATCTTCAAATTTCAATATGAGACAACTCTTCTAAAATACTGTCTAGGTTCAAAAAGGTCCATTGTCCAACACCCATAATAAGTAGAATTTTCATGTAATTTAGTTAAATGTATTTAAATGTCCAGTTGCAAAATATATATTTTATTATAACTCTTGATATCCATCCAAATCATACACAAATTGATGATACACTCAAAGAAATAAAAACAATTCTCTTAAAAATGTAACTGCTTATTTATAAAATTAATATTAAATTATATCCCTTATCCTACCTCACCCTGTCCTCTCAAGTCATCTTACTGTTCAGCATAACTCCAATTTAATCATGTATTTAAATACTCAAAAATGTTTTTACTGTTCAAAGAGCAGCAAACATTGTCACAATGCTCCATAATGTAATCAACTTGGGTTTATCTCAACTCCTAGAAGCTCATTTCCTTAAGGAATACCTCTCAAAAGTAATATTACTAAATTTTAAACAATTTTTTTTTTATATATACATGTATATATAACAGAACGAAAATGAACAATACCTCATTGCAACATTGCTACCATCTATAACAATGTCACGAAGGTTATCTGAATCATCAGCAAACACACCAGTGTCCACATCCACATCCACTTGGGCAGGAGTATCACAATCCACTCTATCACCATTAGGTTCTGATGAGCCTGCATCATGGACTGCACTAACCACTGATCCCATTTTTATCATTTCAGACAAGAGTTGATTTTCATCAGCCTTTTTCCCCAGTTTCCTCAAAGCCATTACTAACTGATTGTATGTGTATCCAAGCTTCACGGCTCTCTCTACTCGTGACGTATAGTCAGGGTTTGACAATACCCCATCCACTGTCAACTCGTTGTCAGAAGAACTGGGGGAACAACTCCTGGATAAAGATCTTGATGAGTTGCCAGAGTCTTGGTTATCTAAACACAAACATAACTTTTCAGCAGAAGAAAACAGTTGATCATCTGTTACTGGAGAAGATGGAGAGCAACCTCTTTCTGACAGAGAACAGTTTGAATCCATATTACAGTTGGAATGACTACTAGAACTGCTTGTTTCAGTAGTCACAGTCTTTTTATTTGTTAATAAAATCTGCTTATTATGATCACCATTCAAAGGGAAATTTTCCACTTCTTTATAGGAGCACTGAACATCTTCATTTTGAGACAAACATCTCAGTGGTTTTGTTGACCATGACAGACCATCAGTACAATCTGCTGGTAGAGAAAGTGTTTCAGCATTCTGTATGAGAAGATTTATTAACTCACTGGCATTTTTCACACTTCTAACATTACCCTGAAGTTTGACTTCTTGTGTATCACGGAGAAGACGAACAACAGCCTGTGTTAGAGATTCAATCCGGTCACAGTTTTTGCGCACCATTTCAAAATCTTCTATCTGCAATGCACGGCTTTCTTGTACAATATCACTCCCAGTTCCAATCAGGGCATGCAGGTAGATCTGCAAAAAGAGAAATCATCATAATATTATAATGGCATGATAAAAAAGAAGTGGAAAAGAGGGGAAGGCCTAGAACTAGCTGGAGGAAACACAACACCAAGAAATAAGCATGCATTTTTTACATTGGGGCCATGGCTTAAGTGAGCGAGCAAGCAAGTAAATGTGTAAGTACGTAAAAGTAATTAAGCAAGTATTAGCAGTGGAACAGTTAATTTCTGGGAGCCCACTGTGTAGGTTTAGGTACTTTGTATAGTAAAAGTATTTAAAAAATCATTAATAGGGTAGTCACACAATTTGCAAATGTAATGGGTATTTTCCTTGAATTTTTCCCTGTCTTATATCCATGATAGCATTCATATTAAGCAACATGGGGATTTTATACCAAGATTAAAATTTCTCTGTATCATTCATAACTGTGTAGACTTATCTTGCTTAATAAACTGATAATAAAGACCTTGGATCAGAATGTATTTTTTCCAAATATGTCGATAATTTTCATTAAAAATATATTTGGAAAAAGATTTCATTTTCTTCCAGCTTTTTTGTTTTAGATTTAATTATCACAAAGATAAGTCCATATTGAAGATGATTATTTATAGCAGAAATGTTAGGAAAGGAAATCTTGACTACACCATGTCATTGTTAACAATATGTTAGTATGCATAACCAAATTTACACAGAATAAGCTCTAGAACAATGGTCACTTATTTCTATTTTAACTTCCAGTGTTTTGGGTGCTATATGTAGATCATATAAACATGATTTTCTTTGGTGATATGATTTGATATAGTGACTAGATGATTTCTCAATAAAAAATAGATAGTTTTGGAACAAGTTGGAACTGGATTACAAGAAAATTAATTAAATTAGTAGTATAATTTACAAATTAAATGTCATAATAAGCAAAGAATTAAAAAAAATGACATATATTTATACCGAATTTATTATTTCATACCTTCTTTTAAATGTACAAATGCCATTTATCATTGGTTCATAATATTACATTTTCCATACACGTTTTTATGTACAATGTTCAGGAATGTGACCAAAAATTTGAATGTTAAGGGATTCTAGTTTTGTTAACATCTTAAAAAGGTCTTAAAATGAATATTAATATGGTACCAAATTCATCTTTGTGCGATAAATATTAAGAAAGTTATGATGTTTTTAAACTGACAAAAACTACAAAATTTTGGTCACGTTTTACAATGGAAAACAGTAAAAATGTGTTACAGAGTTTGATAAATTTAGTCATAACTTCTTTAATTCTTGTGCTATATAAAAAAATCTAGGTTCCAATGGAAAACTTAAGACAAAGGCTACAAGAATACATAAGTTGCAATTATATTGTATTTATAGGTAATTAATTTGAATAATGTTAATTAACAAAGTAATGATAAAGACAACTCTATTATCTTCAATTCACAAATAATTGTTTATATATAATTATATATCCACACATAAATAATTGTTTTTTAATGATATATATTTAACATTGTTTTCAAAAATTACCCCCCTGCTCCCCACAAAAAACCATCTAAAATAAAATAAATAAATGGTTTATTTATTT
>JAULBS010156804.1:0-11819 GCA_032355785.1 Symmetromphalus regularis | reverse complement strand
GACAAATAGTATTTATTGATTGTACCCTCAAGTTTCCGTTCAGATTAACTAAGAATATTCATAATTATTGATGAATATTAACATATAATCTTTGTAAAAATAAAGAAAACTGAAATCTGCATTTATACGAAATGTCGATAACTTGTTGAATGTATTACGAATTTTCGGTATATGGTGTTCATAGCCAAACGCGAAATAAGTTCGCGCGTAATTAATTCGCGGCACTGTTAGCATGTTCGCGATTTTCGCGGTATATTATTCGCAATTTTTTTCTTTTTCTTATTTTTTTTTTTTTTTTTTTGGCGTGTATGGAGTACTTTGCTGAAATGGGAAAGTGACGATTTGGTACAAACAAATGCGTACATGTTGAAACATGAAGATAATTCGAAAGTTGAAGTATCTGTGATGAGCCCAAGAGGTGTGCAATAAAAAAAAAAAACATTATTCTTTAAAACTAATATTTATTTATTTCAATATTAAATTTCAATTTAATTTAGTAACAGGTACGTTTTCGTTTTTGACCGGCACAAATTGATTGACGTAGGACATTTTGACAGGCACGTCTCAAAATATTATTTCCAGGCTTGTATACAATACATTTTTAAAAAACAGGAAAAAAAGCACTAGCCCGTCGGGCTAGTGGGTTAGCATTTGTCACTAGCACAACTTGAAAAACCTTGAAAAAGCACTAGCCATAGGTGTCTGCCTACCGGATTCCTCAAACACTGACATTCTATGCAATTATGAAATGATTACGTAACTCATAAATAAGATACATGTATGTAAATTGCAATGGCCTATACACAGCTTTCAGTTTAAAAGTTTAATCTGTCTGAATCGGATCAATTCAGACTTTTCAGTCCCACATTAGCTTAAAAATATTAAATAATACTCTGCATAATCCAGAAATATGTTCTAACAAAACAAGATTATTCATTTCTAAATTGGTTTACTAGAAAACCTGTAGCACTTGGTCTAAATCATTACATTTTCTCATTCCAATAAAGATCTGTTTCAGACAAAAGTTCATAGCATATTGCTATTCATCTGACGAACATACATGTTTGACTTTTCAGTGATAAAACAAATGCAGACAGATAGTTTCCTCTAAAATCACGATGTGAAAGCTTAATTTATTGAGTAATAGATCAAACCACTGTTGACATTTGCTACAGATTGTATACATGTATATACTAAACAGCAAAAGATATGCAAATGTTTATTCAGATCCAGTTTAACCAAATTAAGACAAAAAATTCATAAAACCATAAAACTCATGCTGTGCATGCTTTACACTTGTCTGCATATACCTCCAGTAAGCAAAACAGCCAATGTCAAAATATGGTTAACTTTTATTCTATCTAACATTGCAAATTAAATTTTCATTTCTTTTGCTGTTCAGTATATTTGGATAGTCCATGTATATGTATACATACTTATAAGCTTGGTACAGGCCAAACATATTTATAATTTGATGAAACATGTTATAATTTTAACCAAACACTCAATGATGCCATTTAATTGTCATTGCTAAATTATTTTGTTATGGCAGTGTAATGTCAATTTTAAGAAAATAAACTTACGTACATGTACATTATAATATATCAATATTTCTGTGATGACAGAAACCAATTTTACGAAAACTTTTGTAATGACATTGCAAAATGCTACTTCAAATTTTTAATAATTTTCACTACACTGTCTTTAATATATAAGTATATGATATACTTATACATGTACCTCATTCTCTCTATATTTTACTAATAAATTTATACAAACCAGAATTATAGAAACTAATGATTAAGTTTTAAACTGCTGATGAAGAATATAATATAATGATTAAAAAATGATGTTTATGGAATTATCATAATGACTATACAAATCTAAATATATCTGTATGAAACATATTTATCTGGAAAACAGTAATAATTTAAGTTTGTAATCAATTCTGTACACTGCCAGCCACCTGCAAACTGACTATATATTGTTAACTATCTGAAAACTGATCATACACTGTACATGTACATTGCTAGCTATCTGCAAATTGACAATGCACATTGCTAGCCATCTGCAAATTGACAATGTACATTGCTAGCTATCTGCAAATTGACAATGCACATTGCTAGCTATCTGCAAATTGACAATGTACATTGCTAGCTACATGTATCTGCACTATACAGATAGCCATCTGAAAAATTACAATACACTGTACATCGCTAGCTATCTGCACATTGATCAGAAAGTCTTGAAATCCAAAGCTGAAAATGTTTGAAGTTGAACATCACATTTCCAATAATTTAACACATTTTAATTGAGAGAAATATAAAATATAACAAACAAACAAAACCTAAGAAGTAAACTGAAAAATAATTGCTATGTGATACAAGAATTCATGTAATTGCAGTTTAGATACATCATAGCCAACATGTACATGTCTAAAACTTACCTAACAAGTTCATCAAGTGGTTTTCCACTCACGAGACATTATACGTGATGTTAATAAAAGCATATATACAGTAATTCCAAGCATATACTACTGCTAGCTCGTGTAGCTTATGCTAATTGCATGTACTATAATGACTATACAAATCTGTCACATTTCATACAGTTTATGTTTGACATGTTTTGAGTACAATTAAATTTAACCATTACTATTATTAGATATTATGCATTACATTTACTGTATTCAAACTGAGCTGAATGTGACATGTGAATTTATAACCAGAATTTATAATACTCTTTATATGTTAACAAAAATCTTTCAAATATAAATCTAAAGATACACCTATGTAAAACTATGAAAGAGAAGACATACAGGATATGTATTTGTAGAAATGAAGACTTTTCATTATAATAATTCTATTTTTAGGTATTCAGTCAAATGGTAATTAAAATGATTTGTTATTCTAAATCACAGTTGGACTATAATTTTAATGGTTCCTTTTGATAATTAATTCAAGTTAAGAGACACAAAGAACAGCAAATATATGTGAAAGCTAAATGTAGAATTTAAGCCAGAATTTAATATATTTTCAGCTAAAGCAAAAGAAGTCACAACAGTTTGCTGAATTAAAGGCAAACGCAGAGAAAAAGATGAGAATAAGAAATATTATTTATTTTTAATTAATATTTGTTTAAATACATGTATATGAAATGTCTTAAAATCATATTAAATTAATAAATTTAAAAAAAAAATTAATTACAGATTTTATTCTAAAAAATTAAGTTTGAAATGAATAAAATTTACATTAATTAAGAAAATGAAATGGTTGTTTAAAGAGTTACAGATTTCAATATTTGTTTTCATATAATGCTATTTACACACACAAACGCGCGCACATATCGAGGGGTTATATATCCATTATATTGTGAATTGTAAAAAATGACTTAGTCATCTTTTTGTCATCAACCGAAGGTGTACTAGCCTTTCACAAACTATTATTTAAATTAACTGTTTCTTTATACTATCACATAAATGATAAAAGCAGAATATATAGTTAGAGGTATGATTCCTATTTTTAAATGCATTCCAACATTTTTAGTACAGTTTTCTCAGATTGAAGAAAGGTGGAGATAATTGGTTCTGGCGCTAACCCCACGATATGTATTAGCATCTTCAGAGTATTATATTATGAAAGGAATAGTAAAAAAGGATAAGAAATGAACAAAAGAATTTAAAACACACACAAAAAGCAAAAAAACTAATTCCATATACACATACACAGACTGAGCCAGGACTGATGCACAAAAGTTGACTTCCTCGTTTTATCTAAATATGCATCTAAACAGAAAAAAAATATTATGGAGGTGTACTGTTAGTATCCATTTAGCTCAGTTGTGGACCATTTATCATTTTTTATTAAAATGCACAGGTTCAGAAAGAAAGTATTAATTTACAATCAAATCTGAAAATAATTTCTATCTTCAATAAACAAACTTTGTTCCATAGACACTTTGTTATTACACATCCATGTCTGTTAGTCTATACACAGGTCACTAATTGAATATATTTCATGTAGTAACTGGCTAATTATATAATCAATTACAGATGTTATCAAACTGTAGCAACTACATGTACTTATTACATATAATTACTTATATACCTATTACATATAATTAGCATTTCAAATACAGTATAACCTCGATTTACCGCCTACTGTCGTACCAATGTGATTTTGGCGTTATATCGAGTTAGCGTTAAAGTGAGGGTCCAAGCATGTGCCACCAAATATTATTGTCACATGATCATCGGAGTGGCTTTTTGTCTTGTACCGCTACTTGTTTGAACTGCAGAATCATGCAATGACAAATAACTAACACAGCAGTGTTGTCAATTATTAGATAATAACAAAAGTAACAACTCCTGATGAATTTAATTAAGACCAATATACTTTTGTTGAGCCACTTGATTACAGCTAATTGAAGCATTGGCGATACAATCGAGGAGACTGTAACATATAAAATGTGTCTTGTTCAAAAACATGTTTGGCAGATGGCAGATAACGAGGGTGGCACTAAATAGAGGGAATTAACAAAGAAAACAAATGGTACTTGGAAGAAAGTTGGCAATACGAGAGGTTGGCATTAAATAGGAGGGTGGGGGGGATAAATTAAGGTTATACTGTACATTCCAAAGTTAACCAACCATATCCTCAGTCTAATGTTGTGTACCCAAAGACCTAATAGTATTTAATTAAATAAATGTTGATCAACATATAAGTCAATCAGTCATGAAAATAGGAATCTTGCTAAACAATATTGGCAACATTTTAAAATCAGCACTTTAAACAAAATTAATGTTAATCACATATTAATTTTACTCATCCTAGGTGAAAATGTTGTCTTAAAAATTCACTGAAAGTACCAGTTTTGTACCAAAAATTAATTATATAATCCAAATATAAACCAATCATTTGTCACCCTAACACTAAAATACTGCAGGTTTCAGAATGACCTTTGTCAAAATTAAATGTTTTTCATTGGCTGCATTTATTACACCTTAGCAGAGGTCTCGATGTCAAATTTTATCTATGGATCACAGATCCACATTTCTGTCACTTGTAGAAAATTGATAATCATGAGCTTAGTTTGACATAATTTTTCTGTGTCATCTGAATGTTTTAATTTGTTTTCCAGCCTATAACATACATCAAGGGTGAAAATCCGTTCCTGAAAGTGGGGGGACGGAACACACCCTTGTCCAAAAAGTTGGGGGGGGAGATGGACCATCCCACTGCCCCCCCACCATTATAGACCACTTGTGTACTTTATATATATTTGTGCTAAGACGATATGGTTTAAAGTGTTACATTGATACAATAAAGAGAAATACTGGTAAAGATTATTATTGAGGCATCTTAATTTTAATTTCACTGAAATTTTCAGTTTTTCTAAGCAAAAAGTGCGGGAGATAATTATATAGGCATCCCCACTCACCCCCCATCCAATAAGTTGGGGGGATGTGTAAATCAAATTTACAATGTTTATTTACAATGTTTGTGATGTCAACAAGGGCTTTGGTGTAATGAGGCAATGCATCACCAAGACCAAGCGATTTATGACATAGTGGTCTTGGTGTTAACCAAGTTCCATTCGTTTTCAATGGAAATTTGTTTCAACTTGTCTGAGACCAAATGTCAGTTTTTCTTTCTTTACAATTAAATAAAAAGTAAGGATATAACAAGACAATTGCTTGCGTCACTATGACTCCTTGCCACTGTGCATCAAATTCGTGATTTCATGTATATTTCATCTCCTGCTTTACTGAGTCTCAGTAGTCTAGTCACAGGACATCAGACTCTCAAGCTGAAGAATGTGGTTCAAAATACGTCAGAGGCTGGCTCACACTTGACTATGTGTCAAATTTACCAAATATTTGGCATCCAATAGCTGATGATTAATAGATCAATGTGATCTATTGGTGTTATTAAACAAATATATATATATTACATTTTAACAAACACTGACCCACATTTACATTGTATGGTTTCAGTTTCTGACAATTCAATCTGGTAATCTGTATGGCATTTAAAAAGAAGAATAAAAAGAATATCCACACCTCACTATCACTGACTGCCAAATATAATGAAATGCAAATGAATGCAGAAACGATACAGATAAAAAGGTTATTGTAAAACAAAAAACCAATAAATGAACAAAAATTTAAATCGTGTATAGTCAAACTTGTTCAAAGGGTTACCTCTGTTAAGCCGCTACAGGCACCTATTATAAATGGTCACCCTTCTATTCGAGAATAAGATTTTAACTTGATTATTTCCAGACCATATTATCAGTGATAGGTCAGTACATGTCATGTATATCTATAATTAACCAACTAAGCTGTTTAAAATTATCAATTATATCCCACTTCACAAGTGCATAGATGTACAGTCAACTCCACTTAATTTCTATTAATAGCATATTCCTGTTATCTGCTTATTATTCTGCAGCAAAAAATCAAATACATGTAAAAAATATATATATATTAAAAAAAAATGTTTATTTGCATACTTGAAATTATACTATACTAATTAACCAATTATACTACACTACATTAAGAAAATCTAAAGGTTCAGTAAATTTAGTACATGTAGAAATGGTTGTAACATAAACAGTTCTGTTTTTCTGGGACTCTGAACAGGAAGTAACAGGCTAAGGCCACTCCAATAAAATTCAGTGGCAGATATAGAGGGTTCTAGGGGATCAGGACCCCCCTTTTCTCTCTTTCCCCTCCGAGTGGAACTGGAAGGACAAGAAAATTAAAAAAAAAATTCCCCAATCCTATTTACCCATCACATTTGGACACCTCCCTTTCAGAAATCTTGCATCCTCGCCTGAAATTAAGTTACTTAGTACTTTCAGAATTTGATACCTACATTGTACATGTGTATGCATTATAAATGTATTTTTATTTTGTTTTAATAGTAATGAAATAATATCCAACAGGATAATTAATAAAGAATTTTTTTTACAGCTGAACAGTAAAACAGGAACATGTTTTAAGATCCAGATTACTGGGTAGGAGGGAAAGGAAGCAATAACACTGTAACAAAAATTAAAATAAATACAGTGAACTTATTAAGTCTGTTCTGTAATAAACAGTGTGATACAATAGTAATTTATGAAATAACATACTATAGGACTACATGTATACAGGTCCCAATACAAAGTAAAACCCTCAAATAGTTTTGTATTTCAGCTAGTTTTGTTTTCCACTGAATAATAAAAATAATGCTAGATCTGATTTTAAAGAATGGCTTTTGACATAACATCCTTGTATTGGCTCTATTTGTGAAAAATGTAAAATATTCATATAAATCATTCATTTTATAACTTCCAATCCCTGAAACTGCTCTGTGGCAATCGACAATGCCATGGAGATTGCCGTGGACTTTTTAATTTTCGGCGGCATTTTTTTAGCAGCATGATTAAAAAAAAAATTCAAGCTGTATTTTTTTCATATTATTAAAAAAAAAAGTATAATTTACACTAAAATTGCTGTGAAAATGCTGTGGACACTATTTCTACACAACAGTTTTTTTTGTCGCAGACATTTTCTTAATTGCAAGGGTCGAACTTCAGCTAACATTTTACAAGAAAACTGTTCAACAATCTTGAAAGTTCTTTATCTTTGTTTGACATTTGAACATCTCACAAAAACATGCTAATACATGAAAAATTGTAATTTGTAGGCAATTCATGAAAAGGCATCTCCCATAAAGGGTGCAACTCCTAATATACTATTTTTATCATGTTATAGCATATACCGGTACACATAGGTTAAATGTCCTAATAATTCCTAACTTTATGTACATTGAGTTATTTTTGTGGTAAACATTGTACAAAAAAAGCAAAGTTTGTTTTATTTAACGACACCTGTAGAGCACTTTGATTTTTTTATCTTACCATCGGGTACCATTACCATATGGTCATTCTAACATGTTTATTTAGAGGAAACCTGCTGCTGCCACATATGCTACTCTTTCTGATAAGCAGCAAGGTGTATTTTATATGCACTGTTCCACAGACAGGACAGCATATACCACGGCCTTTGATGAACCAGTTGTGGACTACTGGTTGGAATGGAAAATAGCCCAAACTGCAAATGGGTCCACTGAAAAGGATCGATCCGACGACTGACAGCTTCACAGTTTGAGCTACATACCACTCTTGATCATATACAAGACACTGCAAAAACAGTCACATACATATTATTTAATATAATATTATATTAATTTGGCATTACTGATAATGTAATATTAATTTGGCATTTCCGATAAAATTTGGACAAAATTTGGATCTTAGACTAATATAATATTAATATACATGTAACATAAAATTAATTTGGCTTTTCTGATAATATAATTTAATATTTTGGATAATATAATATAATATTTCTGATAATATAATATAATATTAATTTGGCATTTCTGATATAGGAATAATTTTGCAAATTACATAAAATATTTGTGTTGTATGAGTCAATCACATACAATGTAATTAACTTAAAAACTGTCTGGTTTATATTACTTGCATATATATATTATATCCATCCACTATTCTATATTTTTAATACTTATACATGTATACCGATTGTTTATTCCTCTCATAAATAATAGGTTTTTGTATATTTAAAAAAATTAAAGTTTTCTGATATCAGAAATATTGTGCATCCATGACGCGCATATATTTTATTTAGGAGTATTTTAGCAAAATACTGAGTCAAACCCAGATAGGACTCCCTGGTGACTTGAAACTAATATATTGTTTATATATATTCTTTTACATGCCCTTGGGTGTCCATGGGTACTTGCTGAACCCACTTCTCGGTGGGCCGGTATACATGTACATGTATATATACATACGATCATGTATATATGGGTCATGTGTATGTTAATCACCAAAGCAACAAACCTGTTAGCCATTCAATCTTTGCTGATAAATGCATTATTACAATACATGTATTACTTAAATTTAAAATAAAATGATATGGCATGAATCACAGCTTAACAAGCAGGGGTCGAATTTCATGCTGATATCACAGCATTTGGCTTTATGCCATGTAAAGTACTTTTACATTTGAATTTGTGCCTCCCAATATATCCTCTTGACCCTGAGTCACCTAAGCTAATGGCTGCCAAAGAATGTTTTACCCCTGGATGCAGTAATAATCTAAAACAGTAAATAAATTTATCTTTATTTGTTTGACATAATACTATATTTATAAAAAAATTAAATAAGACTAGTTGTATATAGTTGCCAACGGTTTAAAGTGTGAAGAAAATAATAATAAAAGTTATGCAAAGCTGTATGTATATTATAACGTAATAATATATGTTAATGGATAAAAAGAATTAAGATTTATCATGATGTGTCCTAAAACACCAAATTGCTTTCTGTTCTGAAATCTCAGCATCGGCCCCAACCTAGAGTGAGTTTTCCACATGGCTCAGTGGATAGATGAATGCCACTTAACTGACTGGCCATCCATAACTGGTTTATCAAAGGATGTGGTATGTGCTGTCCTGTTTGATAGTGCATATATATAAAAGATCACTTGCTGCTTATCAATAAGAGCAGATGCATTAGTGTGGCAGAAGCGGGTTTCATCTCTCCTACTAACACTAACCTCTGTCCTAGTCAGACACCACAGGAAGCTGAGCATATTTAAACCTTAATTGGACATAAGCACTAAAATAAATACAACTAACCAACCAGTTTGTGAGGCCCACAATGTTGTAACAAATATGACAAAAGTACAAGTGTTCATCAAATACTGAAATAGGCATAAATGCAAAATAAAAATAAATGTTTGTTTTATTCAACAACGTCTCTAGAGCACATTGATTTTTATCTTATAATTAGCTATTGGACGTCAATCATATCGTTATTCTGACATATATATGTATTTAAAGGAAACCCACTATTGCCACATAGGCTACTCTTTCCAATAAGCAGCAAGGGGTCTTTTATATGCACTGACACATAGACAGGACTGCACATACCACGGTCTTTGATGAACATGTAGTGGATCACTGGTTGGAACGGAAAAATAGCCCAAACTGCAAATGAGTCCACTGAGAAGGATCGATCCGACAACCAACCGATTCACAGGTGGACACTCTACCGTTTGAGCTATATCCCGCTCAGATGTAAAATAAATGTTTTTTCGGAATCTACTGTGGCAAAGGGAGTCATATTTTATAGTCTGATCACTGTGACTCTCATTAATTTGGGTACGCATTAATTTTTGTATAGGTGTGTGTGTGCGCACGCCTGTGCATGCATGTGTGTGTATATATATATTATATTGCCTATTGTTAATCTTTCTTCAAAAAAATCCAACACCACAGAAAATTATGTGTACACGTATGTACCTGATAAAAATGTATGCTGCCAGTGGGCAAGAAAATGCTCATCTTTTTACAAAATCTGTTTTAACAGTGATTTACAGTTTTGTCAGAATATCACTTGGATAGTACTGAGCAGCAAAGATGCTGTTTTAAACAGTTTTTATCACTGAAATATCTACATCCTCATACATGTATATGTGCACATTCAGTCAATATTTGATTTTGATGTGAGAAGTTAAAGTGCAAGTTACAGGCACTAATCTAGGATAGTAAAAGTGGGAGAAGTGACGTTTGAAAAAAATGGGTACTAAATGAAAAGCATGCATGCAGACCAATCTCCAACGGCTTTGAACATTTGCACTGAATCAACAGGCGACACATTTTTAAATGCATATCTAGAAAAATAATTGGAATTCTTGTTCATATTATGTAACAGAACAAAGATCGACATGGTCTATTCCACGTTGCCAGAAATAGCCTGTCATTGACAGGGGACAACAAACAGGCGTCATGCGATATTTGTTACTTATTTGTGTGTTGAGGCTAATTAGTTTTGTTTTTTGTTTGGATTGGCATCACAAATCGGTGTCACTGTCAGACGTTAGTTATTGGGATTTGTTTTTCACTTTACTTCAAGCAAAATATTACGGCGACTTCAACTTCTCACTACTGTTAACAAGTCGGTGACTTGAGCGAACTTTTGGCGAAAAAAAGCCCCATTTCGCCAGCTAGATTAGTGCCTGAGTTAAGGACTCCCTGTTAACACATTCAGAGAACCCAACTCCAAATTATCAAGACATAAAGTGTACCATAGATAAAACAAATCTATACATAGTTGAGCAGACTGTTGTGACTCATACACTATAAAAGCAGGTCTTATTTTGAATCAAATTCTATCAGAACTGATTTAAATTCTTGCAACTTTACATCACAGGCATCTGAAAGAATCCAATTTTCTTCAATCATGAATTTTTTTACAATGTGCTACATGTATCATGATGTATGCAACCAATTAATTCACAACTAATGCCAATAAACGAGATTTTTCATTTCAAACATTTTGTTATTTCGACACATAGTCAAGTGTGAGCAAACCTCCAACAGGTTTTGAAACACTGTCATCAGCTTGACAGTCCAATGTTCTACTGTTGGTCCACAGAGGCTCAGTAAAGATCTCTAGATTTCTATTGAAAAATGACTGACGAGTCCTACAGGATTCTGAAGAGTCCTACAAGATTCTGATTAGTCCGACAAGATTCTGATTAGTCCGACAAGATTCTGATGAGACCTACAAGATTCTGATAACTCCTACTACTAGATTCTGATGAGTATCAGAATAGTATACAATATCCCAAAATACCTGTTACAAGAAACAAATCAAACTGTTATTCAGGGCTTCTAGAATACGGTAGCCCGACGCCCGTGGCTAGTGGTTATTGCGGTTGGGCTACCAAATAATCACTTTCC